>KV417635.1:113571-200757 GCA_001630335.1 Athelia psychrophila
AAAGCAGCACTGCTGCTCTCCAGCAGCTGCAACTGCATTTTTTCGAGCCTTCGCCACCATATGTGATGCATAATTCGCTTCACTTGTACGAGATGCACAATTTGCATCCCTGGTACAATGCACGTAAAGTTAACTTTGACCGCAAAATCGAGGACTTCTCGTCTCCGTTCTATTATGCCTGTCTCTCTGGTCTCGCCACGGTGGTTGAACACTTGATCAGCAAAGGTGCGGATGTCAATGACAACCGCGGGTGGATTGGCCCCCCTCTGACAGCGGCATCCAACCAAGGCCACCTCGAGACCGTTCAGCTGCTCTTAGCGCACGGCGCCGACGTCGACGCGATAGGTGGGAAATATTCAGGCACTGCGCTGCAAGAGGCGGCCTCGAAGGGCCACCTCGAGATCGTGGAGCTTCTCTTGGCGCACAGCGCCGATGTCAACACTGCTGCAGGGGGGAGCTGGGAGGGGACTGCACTGATGGGATCATCTGAGAACGGCCACCTCGCGATCGTCGAGCTTCTCTTGGCGCACGGTGCCGATGTCGGCGCTGGAAGTGGGAAACATCAACGGCACTGCGCTGCAACGGGCGGCCTTGCAGGGCCACCTCGCGATCATCCAGCTTCTTTTGTCGCACGGTGCCGACGCCAACGAGCCAGAGGAGCCCAGGTGGGGGCATGCACTGTCAATAGCATCTATGGAAGGCCACCTCGAGATCGTTCAGCTGCTCTTGGCGCACGGTGCCGAAGTCAACGCTGCAGGGGGGTTGGGGAACGAGCCTGCGCTGTTGACGGCATCTGAATACGGTCACCTCGTGATCGTGCAGCTGCTCTTGGGGCACGGTGCCCATGTCAACGCTAAATCGGGATGGCGCGAGACTGCGCTTGGCCAGGCATCCTACAGAGGTTATTTTGTGATTGTCGAACTCCTGCGGGAGCATGGGGCTGTTGAAGGTTAATCATCCAGCAGCAGTGCAATGTCGGTATCGTCGGCAAGTGCTGCCTCCAGGGTAGGTAGTGGGATAGCAAAGGTGCAAGAAGAGGGGCCCGGGGATTACCATTCGCAATGAAGTGGTCATTAATGTATAGTTGTGAATTCTGGGTCGCATGAGGCGGCGCATTCTGGAGCGGTTCTTTGGCTCGTGACGTAGATCAGTGTTTATTTTGCCTCCAAATTCTCGCACGCCGACATATAATTTATTGAGCTGCTCCCTGCGGGCCTGCTGTGGCGCACAGATATACCCGGCAAAGAACTGTCCAGGCCGATACCATAATGTCCACTGCGCGGCAGGCTCCACTCAATCTCCCGGTCGCCCACATATTATACGATGACACCCCGCTGGCTCATACACCACATCATCGCCATGCCTGTGTCGTCGCCACCCAGGCGCCGCCGCCGACGTGGTTCTCCTCAGCATCTCCTTTATAACCACCCTCAAAGCAGTCACCATAGACATGGAGCAGCCGCAGCTGCAGACGCTATTACACCCTTAGGGCAGGGCGAGAAAGAATTATTATTATTAATAAAGGCGAGGAGAAAGAAAAGTGGCATGCGACGGTCGCGGTTCAGAACGTCGTCCTCGACAATAGCATCAATGTGATCGACCCCCAAGGGGCAGCACACCCATCAAACGCGGCGAGGCACAGTGCGACGCGATTCCGAAGAGGCAGAGCAGGAGATAAAATATAAACACACACCACCAAAGGAGTTTGATTATATATTGGTGCGTGGCCACCTCGTTGTAAGCACGGGCATTAACGCTGATGATTTGTTTGTAGACGGTGAGACATGGATTGGAGCTGACGCTGAGATGCAAGGGGCCGGGCATGCAGTAATGATCGAGTCGCCGATTTCACGCGGCGATGTTCGAACCGACGGTCATGACGTCACGGATCGCCATCCCCCCTCCCCTGCGTCCTTCACCCCCAGTGAGAAACGCTTCGGGGCTGGTCGCGTGAGGTCGAGGGATATCGTGGTTTGACGTAACCCTCGATGTCACTCGATGTGCAACGAAAAAATGGCAATACCAAGATGGTTTGTGTGGTGTCCTCGTGCATCGTCGAGGCTGGTCGTGCCAAGCGAGGCTTCTGATGCAGCTTCGCTACCTCACGATGCGCCTCGATGCGCCTCGATTGCAATTCTATTCTTTTCATTTTCATTGAAACCGGACAGTGCAAAAATGCGAGAGACACATATTATATTAGAGGTAGTTACAGCACTACTAGGTTGTACTACAGTTTACATAGCAGGGCACTAACAGCTTAACTGATACATACATACTCCTAGAACCACAAACCCGACCCAGCTATAAGCAGATCACCTCCTCCAGTATACAGTAGGGCGGTGAATACATGGTGATTTGAGGACCGAAAGATCTTGAGTTATGCATGACTGCTGTGAGCCTGTTGATGCGTCTTTACAGGAATACGAAGGGGGAGAGAGAGGTGAAACAATGCAGAAGCTTATAATGCAGCAGAAAACTCACATTTATGATCACTAGATGGATTTTGGAGGACAATGTTGAAATCCTGAGAACACGGATGAGCGCGTCACAGGCAATGGAGAAGGGTAAATGAACACATACCCTCATGCCATCTAATGTCAATTGTATATGTCAAAGACGGAGAAGACTGATGGTGACGAGAGCAGTCGGAGAGAGCCCAGTAGAAAGTCCATGTAAGTAAGAGAGAAAGAGATGGAGGGAAGGAGAAAGACGCGGAGTGCTGGCGAGACGCGAAGTGCGAGTTAAGGGTAGGCCCGCGAGAACTTCGATAAAATCCCGAAACTCCATTCATGAGCTTGCCAAGAGAAGTGTGGGATTTTAAAAAAGAACTCGTATGATTGAAGGAAGGAGCCACGATTTATTCCATACCTGCCTCGATATCCCTCGATGAGTTTACGGCACACCGATGAGACTCGACGCGGCTAGATGAGCCACGACGCGTTTCTCACTGGGCGTCACCCTCGGTGCCTGCATCAAAGTCACCATCGCCGACGCCAGGGGCCGGGCACGGAGGAATGATCGAGTCATGGATCTCACGCGGCGGCGTTTGGAGTGATGACAAGGGACGCTACTGGGAGGTAGAGACGGGATCGACTTCCTTCACAGATGTCGACGCTGATTGTCGAGTGGTGTTCGGCTTTGGGAAATGCTACCACCGCCATTAATATTGTCCAGCTGCCCGCAATTGTCATGATCACATCCCAGATGCCATACACGATAACATTCGGTTTACGGCCGACTCTCTTATCTCCCCGCACGACCGCCGCCCACGCCCCATTCACGCTTCCGTTGCGCCTCCGCGACTATGCCAATACATCCCTAAAAGAGGAGCGTAGTGGCTGCAAAAGGCAAGGTCCTTGTCGCCACGTGTGCAGGTACTGACAACCGAACCTCCTCACTCACTCCGTCACTCCCTCCTCTGTTATTGTGCCTTTGTGCTCTGCTGTGGAACTACTGCGTTGATTCCAAATCTTCACATGAATGCACGAACCGACCAAACTGAAATCACAATTAGGGCATGGCGACACTACGAACTGGAATTCCACCTTGCATCGCACATGCTAGATCGACCTTATAACAGGCTTTGGAGACTTCAAGGTCCTGAGCGCGCAGTTGCCCTCCTACCCGTGATGTAGCTGCCAGGTCAGTCTTTTCCTCTTCTTTGCTGCTGGTCTTGTTGGGGCATACGTGGGGATAAGTGATCGGGTGGTTTGATTTGGATATGCGACTTTGCGATTTGGGTCTTGGGCGGATGGGCAGGATTGTCGACTCAAACCCGTGCGACTGAAGAACTCGGTCGTCTCGAACCCGTTGCTCGCTTCCTCCCTCTTGTCCCTGTCCACTTGTACATTATCACCTACTTCTCCCTTAACGCGCCCCATGCCTACCGCCTAAACGACAGCTAACATCCCCGCCCTTTCCACAGATCCTCAAATCCAACAGATCCTCTTCACAGGAGCATCCTCCTTCACCTCCTCCGCGCCCGTGGGCGTCAACCCCGAGTGCGACACACTTCTTGCGAGGTCGTGCATTCCTGGGAACATCGCGCCCGCGCTTATCATGGCGTTTTGCACGGGGCTGGCGGTCCTCGCCAGGCAAGGAAGGGCCCTCTTGGTATGTCGCGAAGCTTACTTACGTCTCCCGCACGACTGCTAACGGAATCTCGCGCGCACCACACAGCTCGCACAGAGATCCGCATCTTCCTCGCGCTCTACGCGCTCTGCCATCCCTGCCAGCTCATCACCAACGAGTCCTTCCTCCAACAGGCATGTTCATCCCCCTTCCCTTCCTCCCTTCTTGATTTCTAACGTCGATAATGGGAACAGGGCGGACCCCGCTGGTCGCGCTTATCTGGGTCCACGCAGGCATCGTGGCGGCGCTCTTCTGGAGCCTGCTCGCAACGGGATCGTCGCGACGCAGGTGGAGGAGGATGAGAGCGCTAGTAGTATCATCGTGGGTCTGTCCCCAACATCTAAAAGGAACTCACGCTGACGCTTACCTTCATCCTCGCAGCAGCCCCTCACAGCCATCGCGGTCGGCTTCTGCCCCGCGACAACGTAAATCAGGCTTGACACAGAAATGCACTTCATGCACGTCTTCGGCCCGTCTTCCCCGCGCAACGAGCTGATGAGCATACCGGTGTTCGTGCTCACGAGGTATGGCATGCTGCGTGCGTCCTCCTTCTTCGCCCAGAATCTCACGCTGCGATGGGCTAGATTTGCACAGCGCGACGGCAATCTACTTGGTGCTCGTGGCGTACATCGTGCTGGGTGTGCTGAACGAGGTCCGCCCGATGTGGTTCTACGTGCCGAGCGGGGTGCTCCTCGTGCTCAGCCGGCTGGGCTACTTCTTGTCGAACAAGCTTATCTGCAAGGTGCGTTCTGTTTTCTTTCGTCTCTTTCGTCTCTTTCGTCCCTTTTATTCCCTGCTATTCCATGTGCTGTGTGGACGGCTGCTGATAAGACCATCATGGACAGGGTATGAACGCGATGATCAACGGGAGCTTCGTGGCGTCGATATGTGAGACGGCGGCTGTGGGCGTGGTGTATCAACAAAGGTCCGTATTGTTATCCTGGCTTCATCTATGCCTTTGGGTACGCCGATGCTGATGTGCCTTGCAGAATCGTGGGACGACGAGAACCCCGTACAAGAAGCCTATTTCCCGCAGGGTTGGTAATCCAGCGTTTATGCAAAACCGATCACCTGCAAGAGAAGACATAGAAAAGCCCAGGAAGAAATGGAGACGAAGGCGACCCCGAAGTGGAAATGATGAATACGAAGAGGAGAAGACGTGGACTCAGATATCGATTGAACGACTTGATGCGACTCATGCGATACGATGGACTAGACCTGACAGTGACTTTGCCCTTTCCTCCTTGCACCCCCTTGCGCTTATTTTGCTTTTGCACGGGATACCTATCACATATCACCCACCCTGTACCTCCCCTACTCTCCGAACCCATACGCTACCCGGCTGTTCTTCGTATATGTTACCCCGGTCCTGCTTCGCTTCACATACCGAATGTAACACCAATACCTTCGATGCTTGCAGCGCGCTTTTTTGATAATCTCTTCTACGTATCTATGACTTTCACGTTTGGTGATTTGGTTCTGATGTTAGGTTGCTATAACGTATCAGTCAGGATAGTACAATGCATGAGTATATGATGTGATGTGATATAATGTGTGTGTCCTGCCAATGCGCGCTTAATGTGACGCCTTCAAGTTCCACCACCACCACCACCACCACGAGCTTTTACCTGCTTTCATTGTCCTCGACGCCATAGAATTGCAGTGCCTCCCATTTTGAAAGGCGCATGTGAGATGAAATGTTTTCTGTGTAGATTTAAGCTCATCAGAGGAAAGATACTGGTAGATTCACCCTCTCCACTGCAACTGCGATATCGTACCGTCTCGCCACCGATTCGCAAAGCAAAATTGCTCAAGCGGTGGCCCAGATATTTTCTTTGCACATCCAATCTCTCGCACGTCTCGGATTTCTTTTCGTTCAAGGTCGTACTGTCCAAGGGAGCGGTATTGGCAGATCCATACACGTCACAGCCGATCACTGGCCGATTCCCGAGCGATTTTATAGGGAAATAGTTCGATCCCAGCCAAGAATTGTATGTGCAATGTCCAGCTCTTATATCATCAACACTGATTTGGATCTGCGTAGATATACTGTGGATATGGGCATCTTACAATGTGAAAAATGTGGGGCCGACGCCACCTACGACATCCAGATCGACATCCAGCGCTCCCCTGTGCCGCATCTACTCCAGTCGTATGATGCGCCAAATGCAGGAGAAGTGGTCTTTATCAGTGGCCTATTAGCCAACGCTCGGCGCACTCTCAGTGCGGTCGATGCCGAAATTCAGAAGATTTCTGCGGCGTGGAGCTATGTACGTGAAAAGCGCGACACTCTTCAGAATTCAATTCGCCGGCATGACTCCCTTCTTGCGCCGATAAGGCGCCTTCCAGAAGACGTTCTACGACACATATTCTACCTCTCCCTCCCTGGTTCGCATAAACAGTCCAGTTTCGACAACATTCTCGTTGCTCCTCTACTTTTAACACAGGTTTGCGAGCCTTGGAAGCAGTGCGCGTCTCCTCGCAGCGGCTGTGGGCCTCCTTCACGATAAAAAGCGACGTTGCCCCCCAAGTTTCACTGGTGGAGACATGGCTATCGCACGCGAAAAGCATCCCGCTATCCCCACACTTGAAATTGTTTTCCACAAATGCTGAAGCTCGCCGTGCCTGGCCAGCTGTAGCGGAGGCCATTCAATACTGTGATCGATGGGACAATCTCACTGTGATGTCACCACTTGGTACTCTGCGTCGATTTGGCTCTGTCCGCGGACGTCTTCACTCCTTACGCTGTCTTTCTATTACGCTGCTCCCAGGCCCGGGAAGCGATAATCATCAGATAATTGATGCCTTCGAATTTTCCCCTCGACTACGCAAGCTGAAATTGCGTGGTGTATCTCCGAGGCAGCTGCGACTACCTTGGCATCAGTTAACCAGTATGAAGTTCATCTCCTTTCCGGATGATCTTTTATCCTTGCATTCAGCGCTCCAGCCATTGGTCAACTTGGCTTTTCTCTCGATTAACTACACAGGCAGCACGACGTACCCGCCTTCGCTCACTCCTATTACCCTCTCCCATCTCACATACCTGGCGATTGTCATGCCCTTCAAAATAGGAAATCTATGTGCCATGATTCGATGCCCAGTCCTGCACTCACTGTCCGTCAAGGTGTCCGATTATTCGTGGATTTCCGGCCCATTCTTTCCCTTCTTCCAAACCATACTGTCTCTCAAAATATTTGAGATCGAGCAAGCAGCTATTGGTGTGGAGAATTTCCACGCTGTGTTACCCATAGCGGATTCACCATCGTTGATTGGAACAATGCCGACATTGACTTCACTATCCCTGATCTTTGAAGACATGGGGTCTCATGCCTTGTTGAGTCCGTATTTTGCACTTCTCGCAGATTTAACGCATCTCCGAGACCTCAAAATTCGTATATACCCTGCCAATGTCGACGATTACACGCCAGCGCGGCTCATCAAATACCTTCTCACCGTGCCTACAGTGACATCGTTTGCTCTCGATTGTGATGGAATGCTACTCGGAAGCACCTTCATCTCCGCTATGATCTATATAGCGTGCTCTTCCAGTGCCAGGAATGATCCCTGCCTGCTACCCAGGCTGAAATCACTCGATATCAACGCCGAATTTCCCTCCGAACATCTTGTGGACGTCATGGTTTCTCGCAATGGTGTATCGGGGGTAGCGCAGTTGGAGCATGTAGTCCCCCCTGACGATATCTGGAATTCCGCAGACTCGCTGTCTGCACTGGAGGAATGCGGTATCTTGGGGACCATGGAAAAGAGGGTGAGCTCTAAATAAAAAACTCAGGTAAGAGGTGCTCCCAGTATGATGCAGTTCAATATTGTTTTCTAAGCCCCCTTTTGGATAGTTTGATGTGATTCGAGCAATTTCTAATTATACAAGTGCTCAGTGCTCAGGAATGGTCGTTCCGAGTTTGCGTGCGTAATCGAACATATGTGGCACCAATTTAAAGCTCAGTGCCACTGCTCAGTAAAAAGCCATGCGTGTGATCCATATAATTGACAGTGTCGTATGATATGCGAGTACATTGAGTAAATATGGAAGAATTGAATGTTTATCTATTTAGTACGGGTACCTATGTCAGCGTGTATCCGAGTAAAGGAGCGACAGCGGAAAAAGGACGTACCCCACAGTTGTCAGCGGCGCACTGGGGTGGCAACAGACCTGCACTGTTATACGTGGCATCCGGGCAAGTCGTCGCACACAAGCCCATTGCTACATCCACCGGTGAAATTGAATGCAATAGGGTAGGTGTACGCGTGGCCATCTGTACGGATGAGGTCGATTACCGCCAGGTTGTACCCGGTATTCTGTAGACATAAAAATCCAGCAACCGTGACATAGTTTGCATCAGGTGTCCAAGACGAAGGGTGTAAGGACAGCGAACTTGAAGGTGTCAGGGTGTGGCACTAGATGAGGACGGAGATACGAGGTGACACCAGCGAAAGGACGGAAAGGGAAAGGGTCGAGAGGAGGGACAGACGAAAAGAGAAAGGAGGCGGGAGGGAACTACTAGTAGATAAGATAACAGAGATGCGGAGACGTTGAGATGACAGAATCGCAACGGGTGGTCACAGGAACGAGGCCTGATTTGACGGGGTCCCTGATCGTGGCGCGGGAGACTTTGTGCACGGCCAGGCAACGGCCAGGCTAAGCCAAGTCTTGGTCCATTTAGGCAAGCGGTATTGATCCCGAGCGTCCAGTCAACGACCAACTCTAGAATAACCTCTACGGCTCGCCTTTTCATATATCTACGCAGATATAACAAATGCTGCCAATCCACAGTCCTTAGCACGCGGCTCTAATCTCTCGATTGGTATCTCCTTTGCGTCGTGTACGACCCCCCGTGTCCCGTTCTGCGATCTTGCGGCTCACAACTTTATGACCATTGTATGGTGGTCCGATAAGGGAAGCTCTCGGGTTAAACGTACGTGGCCTTGCTCTGACATCTGAATGTCTAGCTTATGGGATGTAAAGATCTAATTTAGGGTATGAATGCTCTATCGACAGCACAAGCCCGGCGACCACGCGCGCAGAACTGCTGAAAGAACACAAGGTGTGTAGTACTGCTCCTCATCAGGCTCGAGACTCACATCGTGATTGCGACTGCAGTAGCTCTATGCATTCCAAGCGCGCGGCGTGATGAGACGAGACTGCAGTACATCCCCGAAATGAATACTACACGCCAAATGAGAAAAAGAGCAACGAGAAGCCCGCTTGTACGCACATCTTGTGAGCCCCATCTATGTTCGTTGTCATACCGTCTAACCATATTCCTGCTGCGTAACAGACCCATCATTCCCGGCGCCTCCCTCCATCCATGCCTCCTCACCTGTGCCAAGCCGTAACCCATCCACATATCGGCCATGATACACCAGCGGCGTGCGGCGGATGGAGCAAGGCAGGGAGCGCCGGTAGCGGAGGCGGGATCTGAGGTCTGGGCGTCGAGGGCCAGAAGGATGGGGTCGCCATAGGAGTATATACGCGCGATATCGTAACCAAGGGGTGAGCACTCACAGTGCGGCTGCTTATATACCTACATCGCTGACTAGACTCGCTCCTCCCATAGTGGAACCCCTCCAAGCGAGCCGCGAAACGATCCTCCAAACCGACCAACTGGACGCAGCCCGTTTACACTCCCCATACCCCCCGGATCGCCGGGCGAACAAGACGCGCGATCTTGAGCGTGAGCGCCGTGAGGAGGTGCTCGCCCGGACGATACAGCGACGCAGGCAGGCTCCTCCAGTATGCATCCTCGCACGTATGACCAGGGTGGAACGCGACGTGGATAGGGTGGCGAGGGGCGTTAGCGGGGTCAGATATGCCGTGAAGGTCGCGCAGAGGCTGGGCTATAACCTTAGGGACGGCGGGTCATCAAAGAGGGGGTCTTAGGCTCCTAAGGCGAGGGCAAGCTTATCGGAAATGCTGGGCAGGTTGAGAGATGAGGATGAGCAGGGGGCTGTCTGTTGACGACGACCAGTGCCACGCGCTGCTTACCAGGTCGCCTTCCAGTATCGGTTGACCACCACTCTAATACCAAGCTCCTACAACTCACCAATAGAAACGGCGCCAACATCGACACCCATCGACACCCATCCAGCACCATTCTCGCCCTAGCCGAAGCCACCTTTATCCTCTGTCTCATCCGTGAACTCATCCGCGTCCTCGATAGCATCGTCTTCATCGGCAGCTACATCGAACTCAACCACGTGAATGGTACCAACGGGAACATAGCCCAGGAGTTGAACGCCGAGCTAAGCAGCGAATGCCGCTCGCACATACCGCTCGGCACCCCCAAACCGCGCCCCGTGAGCACCAGTCTTGTGGCCCCTACGTCACCCTCTCGATCAACAGCAGTCCTGGGCGCAGAAGTCCCATGCGCGGTCTAGGGAGCGAGATGGAGATGTGTCAGAAAGATCTTGGACGAAGTCGCTGTCGAGCTTGGCGAAGGATACGTGTCTGTCAGGCACATCGACGAGGGCTCGCTCCACGGATGCAGCAGCAGCAACACCGGGGACCAAGATGCAGTTCTGGCATTCATACGGTGCGTCCCATCCTCTCATCCACTCACTTCATGTTAGTACTGAACCCACCCCCAGAATCCGACCAACAGACTCGGCCTGCGCGTGGGCCTCCTCCCCCTGGCTCTGCTGCCCCGGGCTCGGTCCCCGCGCCGTCCAAATTCAGCACCGTCTTCACTGGTACCCTCAACACGCGCATCTACGCCGCCACGGAGGGCTAGAAGGAGCCCATCTTCGCGTACCTGCAGACCGGCTCGCAAGCCTTTCACCCTCAGCGGCGACCCCGACGATCCAGGCAGCGGAAGGAGATGATGACGACAAGGACATTGCAGACTCAGCGAGGGCGATCCAGCCTCAGGCAGCTGCGCTCTTCGTGCCGGAGCTAGATCAGACGCTCGCCGCCTCGGAATGGGCCCAAAGCGCTGGGACGGGAGCGGGAGAAGTGCGGGAGGAAGCTGGAGGCGTGCCGTGCGCTGCTCAGTTTCTTGAGCAAGTTTGATTCCTGGGTGCTTGGTGGACTGGGTGTGTGCTGCCCGCGGCTGTCCGCGCCGTCATCGTATTCGCCACGCGCGGCGACGCTCGTCGAGGAGAACGAGAGTGGCGAGGATGAGGGCGAGGGTGGCAGACATATTGCACGACTCACCTGCGAAGACGGCCATCGAGGTGAGCATGAGCAGGCAGGTTGGGCCGAGCTCGTTGGAGGGGCAGTTGAGCGTCGTGGAGGAGGACCGAGAGGCGGATGCGAGCTTTGACATGGGCTATAGAAGTTCAGCAATGAGCTTGGGATGGGGAGAAATATGCGGTGCAAGGAGGAGAAAGAGAATTTGCCGATGCGGTTATGAGCACGCATGCCTGGAGCGATATGACCGATGTCGCTTCGTATTACTTGTGGCTGCTCTGACATGTTGCGCTACGGCTCTGCTTTTCTTTGTCGTTCATTTAGTCGAATAAGACAAGCATGGGATACACTGGCAAGTGATATTGTTGCTTGTGCTTCTCTGGCGTCAAATGCAGCTTGTGCTATACTCTTCCATATTCCCAGATTCATGGTGGCCTTAGCGCAGCGGTCCTGCGCGGAAAAGTCGGTGGCTGTGTCGGTTCTAGGTAGTGTAATGACTGGCCTGTCATCGGACAATGTGCGAGACGTGATGCATTAAATCGGTTTTAACTAGTCTATTCTCGATACAGGTCGATGGGTCCAAAGTGCAGCGTCCCAGTTCCATGAGCGTATGAGTCCGGATGCGAAACCCGACTATCGCCCCGCTGCAATCAATGAGAAAGTGAGGCAAATGAGATTGGTATCAAACGAGACTGAAAGTGAATCAGCAAGCAGCTGCGCATACGACTGTTAAATATCGACAGGAAAGAAACTCAGAAGTCCCCATCAACCATTCCCGTGCCGCTCTTTTTCTATGTCTGATTTCCGATATCCATCCACCCATGCCGATCTGGCAGATCGAGAGGAGTATCAGCATTGGGGAGTGTTAGGCTCCGGGAGAGCAGGCTATCCAAGAGGAGGAAAGATGGAGGTTGGATAGCCGAGGCTCAAGCATAGGGGCCCAGGGCGGTAAAGCCCAGTAGGCTTCAACTTGGGGTGAGTTCGAGTCGCTATCAGCTACACATCATCAAGCCAATTAACGAAACAACGTCTAATATTGACAAGTAGGAACATACGCTCTCGTGTACCGAGGCTCCACCATTCCACGAGCTTTATTGTTTCTTTCGAAAGTATCCCAAGAAAGAGAGCACCTCCAATGTAGACGCCTGAACAGCGTCCCCGCTGCAGCAATATTCTGGCTTATGGGCGAGCACGAATAATCATACATACCCCCCTCATGGTCACGGTTCAGCTTTGCGCCAGTCTAGGCATGGTACGAGACAAGCGGTGGAGATCGTGTCGTTATTCCTGAAGAAAGTCGGGCGCTTGTTGATAACGTCGATCACGCGTTCAACAATGCGCCATATTCACATTCGATCACTTTGACTCCGACGATTCCAAATTTCTCTCCTATTTTGTAGAACCCATCATCATTTCTCGTTAGTCTTTCTGCACTACGACGCCAGCCTCGAATATTATTAATGGTCCTGGTACCAAGGAGCTCCTGCCGCAGTCAAGCCCTCATATATAGGCCTGGCTCGTGTGTTGGGACATGTCACGCCGCAGTGACACGTTGCACGGACTGGGCCCTCACGCCGTTTCCGTGTCTCCGAACCATTTCAAAGTCTAAGCCCCGCCTGTGCTTCCCCATATTACACTGCTGCGATCTGACGATGCCGGCTCCCGGACCCGAGCATCATTCGAGCGATGCGGCCTTACCGGGTTCTTAGCCGTGCCTTCTGTTGTTCCTCGCGTCAAGACAAACTCTCGTCCTCCCGGCCTCGAGCACCTATTTGAGGCTAACTCGGCTGAAATTTTTATTAGCATTTCATATGTCTTGGATGCCACGCAGCTGCAACTTATTTCTCTTGCGGGGCTTCGGGTACCTTGCTGCAGCTGAACGCAACCGTGAAGTGAAAGGGCGACCGAGAATCACAATCAAGTGCTGAGCGCTATATCAAAGCATTGACGGCCGGGCGCCTACTTCTTGTAGGATGCATCATGCAGCGTGTATCCTCCACTCACAGCGCTCTCACAGCGCTCTCCCCAATCTTTCGTGTTTTATACTGTCGCCCAATACAGGTGCGATACTAGGCTATTTCTTCTTCTCTGTTCCAGCAGACGATCACTGAGGGGCTTTGAAGATGATTGGGATCGGGGGTGAATGGGGCCACGGTATGTGAGACACGGTCATCCAACGCGGAATCTCCGAACCTCGGGTGCTTCCATGCGAACTACGCCACGATCAAAACACGCTGCTAGGGTCCGGCATGTTTCCCAAGTCTGCAACCTGACATTTACCATCTTTCTTTTCTATCAGCTCGACCTTCAGATATGTTAGCAGCAACCGGATTGAAACGGGCTGGTGCTTCTACGACCTCTGTCAGGTCACTTGAGATGCAAATACCTGTTGCTTCCATGTTCTCTGCAAAATCCCTCGGTGAGTTCCGTCAGCCGTGCATGATCGATTGAAACTGATTATCTGCTAGAATTACAGCTGGTGGATGATCAGCTGAAAACTGGCAAATTCACCAATCCTCACCACTACGCAGTGTTGTTTATCGATGGAAAGTCGGTCTCTAAGCCAGGTCATAAAACACCCATGCCATCCCCTCGATGGCCATCGTTGTGAGATCGTCTTTTCTACCATACTGAAAATGTCCGATCTCATTCATACTTCTAATCAGTCATTTCAATATCTCGTCGACGCTGAAGATTGCAATCTTCCGCAAACGGCGGGTACACAAGGACTCGCTTGTTGCGCAATATACAGGGCAAGGCCGCGACTTTCTGAACCGAGGTAGCCTCTTCTTTCTTCATAATGACAATTGGCTGACATATTTGCAGATACGAAGTATTTGCTGACCGACGAGACGGGCTCCCAGACCGATCTGCGCCTCTCTATCAACATCGACCTCGCGTCGATACCACCGGCGGACTTCATCAAGTCTGTGACGGAAAACGCAGCCGGTCTGCAGAGTGTCGGTACATCTGAAACTGCGCAAGCATTAGGCGGTCTTGGTCTGCAGATTTTCCAGATCCTAGAGAAGATCGTTCCGGCCATCGATACAATTTCTGATGTGAGTCTGCGATACCTCCCGGGATGGCCACGTAGTGACGCTGGCATCTATCCCTACAGGCTCATCCGGTACTGAAAATGACTTGGACGGTTCTATCAGCCGCCTTTAAGGTAAATATTCACCCACTTACTTTGCGTATCTGACGTCTGCTCGATAGGCCGTCAAGAGCCAGATGGACCAAGACGCAGCTGTTTGCGATCTCGCGAAGAGCTTGCAAGAGATCCTGGGCGCGGCGAATGTTTGCCCAGAGCTGGCGCGCATCGAAGATACCGACGACGACATCCCAGAAATCAGACGTGCAGCGCTTGAGGGTGCACTCCTCATCGCCGAGTATGTTGGAACAACTTCGCTCGCAGGTATGGTCTATTTCTACGTTCCTCGTCAACCACCTTGATATATCTTCTCCCACCAGGCCGCACGGCGAAACATCAGGTATCTGATATGTCAGACCGGATCACCCAATGTCAGAAGCGATACACCGACCTTGGCGGTAAATTCGATCGCAGAGTACAGCTGGAGACTCATGCGACGGTGAAGAAGACCGATGCTACAGTGACGGAGACCCATGCAACGGTAAAAGAGGCTGATGCCAGAGTGAAAGGGGTACAAGACGTCCAGATGGGTTCGCTCGGAGTCTCATTATTCCCCTTTGTCACCAAGTTGATTTTGCGCTCATGCAGAGAGGGAGATCAAAATATGGATGGACGCACCTGACACCTCGCCCAATTTCAATGCGGCCCGAAAGAAACATCAGCCAGACACGGGATCTTGGTTTCTCGACGGATCGTCATTCACCAGATGGATGGAGCATCCAGATATTTTACTCTGGCTCCACGGTGGTCGTGAGTGCTTAGCACTGTGATATGCTATTTGCTGAAGCGATGAGTGCGCAGCTGGCTGCGGCAAGACCGTCTTATGGTGTGTATACACGATCTCCAATGTTTTGTGCGCATCTTGTCTCACAAGCCTACTTCAGTGCCGCTGCCATCCAGGCCATTATCGACTTCTGTGATTCGAAAACATCTACAGGCTACGCTTACTTTTTCTTCGATGGCAGAAGCGCCGAAGCTGCGCTCTTGGTACACGATAAATTTGTGCGCTCTATCATCATGCAGCTGGCTCATCGATGCGATGGCGTACCAGTAGCCTTGGTAGAGATGTATCAGAAATGCGACAAGGGATCTCGTCAGCCGCCCATCGAATTACTGGAGGCGACTCTTCTTCGTATTCTAGACAGCTTCACCGACGCTTATATTGCAATTGACTCCCTCGACGAGTGTTCCGAGAGATCAGAGGTCATCCAATGGATCCAGTCAATCGCGTCCAAAGCATCTGGAAAGCTACATATGGTGATGTCCAGTCGCCCAGAGTCAGAAATTATGCAGGGCCTTCGTGAGCTCTCACAGCTGGAGGAAATTTGCATTTATGGTCACCACATGGAGTCCGACATACGGTCATATCTCAATACGCGCCTCTCTCAGCGCGATGCCGCCAAATGGACACACGCTCAAAAGGAGATGATCAAGGAAACGCTGACAGATGGCGCTGACGGAATGTGAGCTCCCAGCTGCGGATAAAAGGATCTACGATTAAATGGGGTACAATGCCAGGTTCCGCTGGGTTGCGTTGCAAGCCGATCACCTGATAAAATGTGCCAGCCCGCAGGACCTGAAGAAGCGGCTCAAGTCGCTACCCCGGGATTTGAACGAATCATATGCCAGGACTCTTTCAGAAAGCCCCGATCCCGGTAATCTAAAGAGGATCCTACAATGGCTCGCCTATTCCAAAAGAGCCATGACGGTAGACGAGATTGCTGATGTCGCAGTAGTCGACTTTGGGAGCGATGACTCAGGGCTGCCTGTGTATGACGCTGATCGAAGATTTGCGGATCCCGATCACGTCTTCAGCTTGTGTTACGGGCTTGTCACTGAGGTCGAAGGTACGGTGGCGTGTCGGTGCATCATGTCGCGTTCGCTGACAGGTTTTAATGAGCAGTCAAAATGGCATCCTACTTATGGCAACCCCCGATATTGAAAAGTGCGCTGCCCTGTTGACAGATGAATTGATCAGTACTGACCCAAGCGCAGGATGTGTTAAGCTCGCGCATTTCTCTGTGAAGGAGTATATAATCTCCGAGCACATCCTCGCTGGAGCTGCAGCCGACTATCACACCGACGAGCAATTGTCGCACTCAATGATTGCGCAAGCATCCCTCGCATATCTTCTCCACTTCGACAAGCCCGACTCTCTCTCGAAAGACACACTGCCATCATTTCCCCTCGCTCAGTACGCGGCAAAGCACTGGGTCGCCCATTGTCACTCTTCACGGTCGGATCAAAGCAGCACTGCTGCTCTCCAGCAGCTGCAGCTGCATTTTTTCGAGCCTTCGACACCATATGCGATGTATAATTCGCGTCGCTTGTACGACGGAGGGGTGACAGATGATGTTAACTTTGACCGCAAAGTTGAAGACTTCTCACCTCCGTTATATTATGCCTGTCACTCTGGTCTCGCCACAGTGGTTGCACACTTGATCAGCCAAGGCGCAGATGTAAATGGCAACCGCGAATATCTTGGCCCCCCTCTGACAGCGGCTTCCAGCCAAGGCCACCTCGAGACCATTCAGCTGCTCCTAGCGCACGGCGCCGACGTCGCCGCCGGAGGTGGGGAATATTCAGGCACTGCGCTGCAAGAGGCAGCTTCGAGGGGCCACCTCGATATCGTCGAGCTTCTCTTGGCGCACAGCGCCGATGTCAACGCTGCAGGGGGGAGTGGGGAGGAGACTGCACTGATGGGATCATCTCAGAACGGCCACCTCGCGATCGTCGAGCTTCTCTTGGCGCACGGTGCCGATGTCGGCGCTGGAAGTGGGAAACACCACGGCACTGCGCTGCAACGGGCGGCCATGTGGGGCCACCTCGCGATCATCCAGCTTCTTTTGTCGCACGGTGCCGACGCCAACGAGCCAGAGGAGCCCGGGTGGGGGCATGCACTGTCAATGGCATCTATGCAAGGCCACCTCGAGATCGTCCAGCTGCTCTTGGCGCACGGTGCCGAAGTCAACGCTGCGGGGGGGTACGAGAAGAAGCCTGCGCTGTTACATGCATCTGAATACAGTCACCTCGCGATCGTGCAGCTGCTCTTAGCGCACGGTGCCCCCGTCAACGCTAAACCGAAATACGGCAAGACTGCGCTAGGCATTGCATCCTCCCAAGGTCATGTTGTGATTGCCGAACTCCTGCGGGAGTATGGGGCCGTCGAAGGTTGGCAATCCAGCAGCAGTACAATGTCGAGATCATCGGAAAGTGATACCTCCGGGGTAGGAGGTGGGGTAGCGGAGGTGGAAGAAGAGGAGGATTACTATTCGCAATGAAGTGATCATTAATTTATAGTTGTGAATTCTGGGTCGCATGAGGTGACACATGGGGCGATTAATATTTGCACCATCTGGCTCGTGATGTAGATCAGTATTTATTTAGTGTCTAAATCCTCGCATGTCGACATATAATTTATTGAGCCGCTTCCTGCGGGCCTGCTCTGGTGCACGTATATAACATATCGACAATGAGCAAGCTCAGAACTGTCCGGGCCGATACTATAATGTCCACTGCGAGGCAGTCTCCACTCAATCTCCTTGTCGCCCTCATATTCTACGATGACACCCCGCTGGTGCATCCATCGCATCATCGCCATCCCGGCGTCGTCGCCACCCACGTCCTCAGTGCCTGCATCAAAGGAACCGCCGCCGACGTGGTTCTCCTCAGCACCGCCTTTTTAACGACCCTCAAAGTAGTCACCATCGACACGGAGCCGCTGCAGTCGCAGACGCTCCTACGCTCGTACGGCAGCGCGAGAAAGAATGGAGGTGAGGAGAACGAGAAGTGGTATGCGACGGTCGCGGTTCAGAACGTCATCCTCGACAATGATATCATTGTGGTCAACCCCGGGGACAAGCGTAGCGAGGCGCAGTGGGACGCGAATCTGAAGAGGCAGAGCAGGGCGCTCGAGGAGCCAGCGCGGGGAGTACAAGATAAAATATAAACACACCCCACCGAAGGAGTTTGATTATTGGTGCGTGGTCGCCTCGTTGTAAGCACGGCATTGTAACGCTGATGATTTGTTTGTAGACGGTGAGACCACATATATATCCCGCGACCTCGCGCTTCTAAGATATGGATTGGAGCTGACGCTGAGATGCAAGGGGCCGGGCATGCAGTAATGATCGAGCCGCCGATTTCACGCGGCGATGTTCGAACCGACGGTCATGACGTCACGGATCGCCATCCCCTGCGTCGTTGCCACCCTCGCCCTCGGTGCCTGCATCAAAGACACCATCGCCGACGCCAGGGGCCGGGCACGGAGGAATGATCGAGTCGTGGATCTCACGCGGCGGCGTTGGCCGTCTGTACGGATGAGGTCCGGGCTGTACCCGGTATTCTGTAGATAGAGCAGCAACCGTGACGCAGTTTGCATCAGGTTTCCAAGACGAAGGGTGTAAGGACAGCGAACTTGAAGGTGTCAGGGTGTGGCACTAGATGAGGACGGAGATACGAGGTGAGACCAGCGAAAGGACGGAAAGGCAAATGGCATCGGGACGTCGGAGGGACAGACGAAAAAAAGGGAAATGAGGCGAGAGGAAACTACTAGTAGATAAGATAACAGAGATGCGGAGACGTCGAGATGACAGAATCACAACGGGTGGCAACCGACCGGGGATGTCCGAGGACGGATCATAGGAACGAGGCCTGGTTTGACGGGGTCCCTGATCGTGGCAGACTTTGGGCGCAAGTCTTGGTCCATTTAGGCAAGCGTATTGATCGCGAGCGTCCAGTCAACGACCAACTCTAGAATAACCTCTACGGCTCGCCTTTTCATATATCTACGCAGATGTAACGAGACGGGATCTTGATTTGCCTTCCTTCACAGATGTCGAATCTACCAGTGCCTGATCGCTCCCCGTCGGCCGTCGAGTGGTGTTCGGCTTTGGGAAATGACACCACCGCCATATTGTCCAGCTCAATGTCTGCCCGCGATCACAGCCCCAGATGCCATACACGATAACATTCGGTTCACTGCCAACTCCCTTATCTCACTGCACGATCGCCGCCCACGCCCCCTTCACGCTTCCGTTGCGGCTCCGCGACTTTTGCCAATACATTCCTAAAAGGGGAGCGTAGTGGCTGCAAAAGGCAAGGTCCTTGTCGCCACGTGTGCAGGCACTGACAACATTGCCTTTCCCATCCTCCTCCTTCGTCTCTTATTGTGCCTTTGTGCTCTGCGGTGGAACTACGGCGTTGATTCCAAATCTACAAACGAATACACGAATCGACCAAACTCAAACTAGAATCGGAGCATGGCGACGTTGCGAACCGGAATTACAGCTCGCATCGCACATACTAGATCGACCTTATGACAGGCTTTGGAGAATTCAAGGTCCTGTGCGCGCAGTCGCCCTCCTACCCGTGATGTAGCTGCCAGGTCAGTCTTTTCCTCTTCTTTGCTGCTGGTCTTGTTGGGGCGTACGTGGGGATATGTGATCGGGTGGTTTGATTTGGACATGCGACATTGCGATTTGGGTTTTGGATGGATGGGCAGGATTGTCGACTCAAACCCGTGCGACTGAAGAACTCGGTCGTCTCGAACCCGTTGCTTCACCTGTCGCTTCTCCCCTATTGTCCCTGTCCAATAACACATTATCACCCACCCCTTTACGCGCCCCGTGCCTACCGCCTACACGATAGCTAACACCCCTGCCCTTCCCCCAGATCCTCAAATCCAACTGATCCTGTTAACAGCCGCATCCGCCTTCACCTCCTCCCCGCCCGTGGGCGTCAACCCCGAGTGCGACACGCTTCTCGCGGGGTCGTGCATTCCTGGTGAACATCGCGCCTGCGCTGCGCGGGGCTGGCGGTCCTCGCCATGCGAAGGAAGGCCCTGTTGGTATGTCGCGAGTCTGACTTACGTCTCCCGCACGACCGCTAACGGAATCTCGTGCGCACCAAACAGGCCGCATAGAGCTCCGCATCTTCCTCACGCTCTACGCGCTCTCCCTCCCCTTCTACCTCATCACTCACGGGTCTTTCTAACAACAGGCATGTTCCTCCCCCTTCCCCTCCTCACTCTCGATTTCTAACTTCGATAATGGCAACAGGGCGGCACCCCGCTGGTCGTGCTCACCGGGTCCCACGCGGGCATCGTGGCGGCGCTCTTCTGGAGCCCGCTCGCCAACGGGATCGTCGCGACGCAGGTGGTGGAGGATGGGAGCGCTTGTAGTATCATCGTAGGTCTTGCCCCAACAACTAAAAGGAACTCACGCTGACGCCTAATCTGTTTGCAGCCCTTCACAGCTATCGCCGTCGCCTTCTTCGCTGCGACGACGTACATCGCGCACGACACGTGAATGCACTTCACGCACGTCTTCGGCCCGTCCTCCCCGCTCGGAGAGCTGACGAGCATACCGGTGTTCGTGCTCACGAGATATAGCAAACTGCGTGCGTCCTACTTCTTCACCGAGAATCTCACGCTGACGATGAACTGGATATGCACAGCGCGACGGCGATCTACTTGGTGCTCGTGGCGTACATCGTGCTGGGTGTACTGAACGAGGTCCGCCCGATGTGGCTCTACGTGCCGAGCGGGGTGCTCTTCGTGCTCAGCCAGCTGGACTACTTCTTGTCGAACAAGCTTATCTGCAAGGTGCGTTCTGTTCTATTTCGTCTCTTTCGTCCCTTTCGTCCCTTTCATTCCCCGCTATTCCATGTGCTGTGTGGCCGGCTGCTGATAAGACTATCATCGACAGGGTATGAACGCGAAGATCGACGGGAGCTTCGTGGCGTCGATATGTGAGATGGCGGTTGTGGGCGTGCTGTACCTTGCACGGCGGAGTATCACCAAAGGTCCGTATGGTTGACATGGCTTCATCTATGCCTTTGAGTACGCCGACGCTGATGTGCCTTGCAGAATCGTGGGACGACGAGTACCCCGTACAAGAAGACTATTTCCCGCGGAGTTGGTAATCCGGCGTTTACGCGAAACCGATCCCCTGCAAGCGAGGACACAGAAAATCCTACGAAGAAATGAAGACCAGGGCGACCCCGAAGTGGAAATGACGAATACGAAGACTCGGACTCGGACTCGGATATCGATTGAACGACTTTTGTGATGCGACCCATGCGATACGATGGACTAGACCCTGACTCTGCCCTTTCCTCTTTGCACCACCTTTCACTAATTTTGCTGTTGCACGGGATATCTATCACCTATCACCTATCCTCTACCTCCTCCCCTACTCTCCGAACCTGTACGCTACCCCACTCTTCTTCTCATTTGCTACCCCGGTTCTGCTTCGCTTCGGATGCCTAATGTAACCAATATCTTCGATTCTTGCAGCGCGCTTTTTAAATATTTTCTTCAACATATCTATTACTTTGATTTGGTTCTGATGTTAGGTTGCTATAAAGTATGAGTCATGATAGTACAATGTATGAGTATATAATCTGGTGTGATATAACGTTCCTGCCAGTGCGAGCTTGATTTGACGCCTGCAAGTTCCACCACAAGCTTTCATCTGCTTTCACCTGCTTTCATCATCCTAGGCGCTATAGACTTGCAGTGCCTCCCATTTGAAACGCGCATGTGAGATGAGACGTTTTCTGTGTAGGTTTGCGCTAATGAAAGGATAGATACTAGTAGACTCACCCTCTCCACTGCAGCTGTGGGATCGTACCATCTATGCCATCCACGATACTTTGCATTCGGTTTACGGTCAACTCTCTTATCTCCCCGCACGACAGCTGCCCACGCCCCCTCCACGCTTTCGTTGCGCCTCCGTAACTTTTGCCAATACATCCCTAAAAGGGGAGCGTTGTGGCTGCAAAAGGCAAGGACATTGTCGCCACGTGTGCAGGCACCGACAACATTGCCGTTCCCATCTTCTACGCACGAACGAATCTCCCTCCCTCCTCTCTTATTGTGGCTTTATGCTCTGCTGTGGAACCACCGCGCTGATTCCCAATCTACAAACGAATGCACGAACGAACGCATCAAAACTCAACCAGAATCGAGCCCTGGCGACACTACGAACCGGTTTATGTGATGCGACGCTGTGTGACACACATTAGCATGAAGTATGAAATCCATGATACTAGGTAGTTATGGTATGGTAGAATCAGGGGCAAAAACCGAAGGTTTTTCACCCGAAATATCTGTCTGAATCTCAAAGGGGGAGAACTCGATTGAGCTGTGATGGGTGGGAGGGCCATCGCAGCTGCATAGTAAGGGAGTTTTAGAGATTACGAACATGATACGTCGAGCCAAGTTGGTAGTATTTTGTTTGTTTGAGAAAAATGCTGCGAAATGAGGGAGTGGAGGGTGGGGAAAAGAATAAAGCGAGACTGGCGAGTGAGCTTGAAACAGATGCGAGACTGGCGAGCTGAGCACGAGACGTAGGTTGTGGCGAGAAGCAAGAAAACTTGTGCGCCACAGACACTTACTTTCGCGTAAACCTCATTCTGCTTTCGCACTCGTTCCTCGTGCTCTCGCAGAAAACAATTTATGTGATGCGACGCTGTGTGACACACATTAGCATGAAGTATGAAATCCATGATACTAGGTAGTTATGGTATGGTAGAATCAGGGGCAAAAACCGAAGGTTTTTCACCCGAAATATCTGTCTGAATCTCAAAGGGGGAGAACTTGATTGAGCTGTGATACCCATTATTACAAGGAGCCTAGTGACGCAACACAGCGAAGTCTGGGATACCCACTTATTAGGAGCAGGCGGGAAGTTATGCTGTGTACCAAATCCTGGTGTGGCCACGGACATCATGGGGTATGTTCACATGACACGAGGTGGGCATCGTCACATGAGCTAATGTAGATGCAGGTGCATTGGTGGCGAGGGAGGAGTGAACCGCGATGCGAGATCACCACTCGGGTGGGCGGGAATCTCGAGCGGATTTGCGCTTTGGTTCAGAATTATCGCTAATATGAAAGACATCAGAGTGTATCACGAATGTTATCAACAGAAACACATAAGTAGTAAACTAGTCACTCCTATGAAACTGTGAATTAAGGGTACTGCGAAGTATGAAGAAGGAATAGATCGCAGGGGGAAAACCAAAATATGGGTAACGAAACGAGCATAGAGACAAGTGAGGCATGTGATAAAGCCTTGAAAGGAAAAAGGAATGCGGATGTCCGAGTAATTAATATCATGCCCCATGATGGGAATTGTACCCCGGCGTGGCATCTTTAGTGGAATAAGTTGTATAAAAAGGCAATTCCCCTCTTTGGACCCTTCTGGGCCGCTGGCGGCACCTCCACTTTGACGCTGGCAATCTGAACCACTGTGAAGCCTGATTCGTCACATGCATTGAAGATAATGTGAGTCATGACGGCTGTGTGGGCTCGCTGAAGGGATACGACCCCAAAATCCTCTAGGAAAACCACGCATCCTTCGGCAAGGGGGAATGCGGTTTCTGGTTGGGCCTTCCATATGTTCCGTCTGGGGAACGGAGTGTCTGAAGGGTCGAACCGTCCAATTATAAGGACTGGGATGTTGAGTGTGGGTGGTCGGATGGTGGAAGGAATGTGATAAAAATGGGTGCAACCGACGTTGCATGTCAGGTTGGGACAATCCCAGGGAAACTCGACTTTGAAACTCCTGGATGGCCTCTGTGGAGGATGGACCAGAAGGGAATTGAGATTGGACTGTACATCGGAAGGCGAAAGGAGATGGTTTGAAGATGCAAAGAGCGTGGATTGAGCCATTGGGTGGGTGGATATGCGATGAAGGAAATGAGGGTGAAAGACAAGGCGCTCCGCAATATATATACGACTAGCGCAGTGGCGTAAGAAGGTTATGCCCAGCTTTGGGCACCGCATACCCATAGACGTAAAACTTACGAAAGGAGAAAATCCCACTGGCCTGATCCAGCTCTGCTAGGATTCAACGTGAAGGAACGAGAGGCATGGCACGATGGGGGTTCCACAAAGTGAAAGGAAAGAAGCAGAAGGAAAGAAGAAACTTATATTGTCTGTTATCCGGAACGAATTATGCACATGGTGTTCCGCTCGGGAACATGTGACCGCACTTCATTAATAAACCCGTGGGCAAAAGGCAAGTAGGGCCGCCTGTGATGCATGGAAGATTGAGTCTATTAAACGACAAGAATGTGTATGGAGCATAAAGGGAGGAATTGGATAGGAGGAGCGAAGTGATCATGTGATCACTAGGCAACGAGAAAACTGGACAGATAAGGTTTGCAAGAAATAGGTATCGGGGCGCAAAAGTCCTGTGCTTCGATGGGAGCCCAGATCTCAAGCGGGTCAAAACGCCGCAGGCGAAGGAAAAAGGAAAAAGAAAAAGGCGCTGGGGACGAAGAGCGGCGACTGCGGGGTTCGGACCACATGGCTGATTCACTGGCATCGGCGGCACGGGCAAGTGCAGAACTTGTCGGGTGTGGGGCTCGCGACGGCGCGCGGGCTTCGTGATTAGGGTGCGGGTGTCAGATCGTGGGGCCAGTGCACTGCCCTCACATGGGGGGCGCGGGAGTGGGGGCTAAGTGAGCGCGGCTGGGTGACCATGCATGGGCTCGGCGTGCGCGCTGCTCCCGTGTGGGCGACGCGGGCTGGTTGCGCTGTCCGCACATGGGCAGCGGCGGGAACGTGGAGCTGTACGAGTGTGGTGGTGGTGCGCGGCTGGCTGGGCGTGTGTGGGCGCGTGGATGTGGTGCTGGCGCCTGCATCGGAACGTGAGGTTGTGCGCTGTGCACATGTGAGTGGCCCGAGTGCGGGAATCAGAACATGAAGTGGTATGCTACCCGCGTGTGGGGGGTGGTGCGTGGGCAGCACGGTAGGCAGCGCGGACGTGGGCCTAACACGCGGGTGTCAGATGGCGGAGAGATGCGCTCGTGGTAGTGGGCAACACGAGCATAGGAGCTGGGCACTGCTAGGCGGGTGACACGGACTCGGGGGTGTATGCGAGTGTGTGGGCTGGGGCGGGGCTGGGTGGACGTTGGGCACTGTGCGCATACCGAGCTGGTGATGTGTGGTGGGAGCGGGGGCACGGGGGTTAGTGCGACACTGGCTGCCCGCGCGGGCAGGGTTGAAAATGGTGCGGAAGCGTGGGCGCTGGTGCAAGCTGGCTGACGATCTGCTCGCGCGGAGTGTGTACTGCATGGAATGTGTGAAAAAGGCAGGCCGGTGACAGCCTCGCTTGTGTGAGGGGCAGGGCAGGCTGTGGGGTGTGAGTAGGTAGGGTAGGGCATGGTAGTACTTCAGCGAGCGACGGGCATCTGCGAGCGGCAAGCATTTACATGGCGCGAGCATTCACCTGATGTGAGTGGGTAGGGTGGGGTGCATCCGTGACCAACGGGCGTCTGCGAGCGGCAGGCGTTCACATGGAGCGAGAAGGTAGGGTAGGGCAGGGTACTTCCGCGGGTGACGGGCATCTGCGAGCGGCAGGCATTCAGATGGAGCGAGCATTCACGTGACGTGAGTAGGTAGGGTATGGTACATCGGCGGCCAACGGGCATCTGCAGGCGGCAGGCATTCGCGTGGCGCGAGTAGGTAGGGTAGGGTAGGGTACCTCCGCGGGCGACGGGCATCTGCGAGCGGCAGGCATTCACATGGAGCGAGCATTCACGTGACGTGAGTAGGTAGGGTATGGTACATCCGTGGCCAACGGGCATCTGCAGGTGGCAGGCATTCACATGGTGCGAGTAGGTAGGGTAAGGTAGGGGGTACCTCCGCGGGCGACGGGCATCTGCGAGCGGCAGGCATTCACGTGGCGCGAGCAGTCGCGTGACATGAGTAGGTAGGGTATGGTACGTCCGCGGCCAACGGGCATCTGCAGGCGGCAGGCATTCACATGTTGCGAGTAGGTAGGGTAGGGGTACCTCCGCGGGCGACGGGCATCTGCGAGCAGCAGGCATTCTCGTGGTGCGAGCAGTCGCGAGACGTGAGTAGGTAGGGTATGGTACCTCCGCGGGCGACGGGCATCTGCGAGCGGCAGGCATTCGCATGGCGCGAGAGGAGCATATGTTTGCGCGAAGGGAGCGGTCGCGCTTGGACGAGGAGGGGCAGTCGTGTCTGCACAAGATAGAGCAGCCGTGATTGCACGAAGAAGGGGGGTAGCATAGCAAGAAAGGTGTGTGCTTGGATACAAGGATCTGATAATGGATGACTCACGGGGGATTGGGGGCAGACTGCCCTGATCGCGGTTGGCACTCCACCGATCACCATCGAGTCGTACAGGGCTAGAGTACCGCAGTGAAGGAGCTACTCTTCATGTTGTAGATTTCGTTCGAGATCATAGATAATGCAAACTGGCAGCAGATAGAAAAAGAATAAAGCGAGACTGGCGAGTGAGCTTGAAACAGATGCGAGACTGGCGAGCTGAGCACGAAACGTAGGTTGTGGCGAGAAGCAAGAAAACTTGTGCGCCACAGACACTTACTTTCGCGTAAACCTCATTCTGCTTTCGCACTCGTTCCTCGTGCTCTCGCAGAAAACAAAATTTCAACTCGCATGCTAGATCGACCTCATGAGATGCTTTGGGGACTTCAAGGTCCTGTGCACGCAGACGCCGTCCTACCCGTGATGTAGCTGTCAGGTTAGTCTTTGCCTCTTCTTTGCTGCTGGTCTTGTTGGGGCGTACATGGAGTTAGTGATCGGGTGGTTTGATTTGGATATGCGACATTGCGATTTGGGTCTTGGGGGATGGGCAGGATTGTCGACTCAAACCCGTGCGACTGAAGAACTCGGTCGTCTCGAAGCCGTTGCTTCACCTGTCGCTTCCCCCATCTTGTCCCTGTCCACTTGCACATTATCACACTCCCTCCCTTGTCGCGCCCCGTGCCTACCGCCTACACGATAGCTAACACCCCTGCCCTTCCTACAGATCCTCAACAACAGGCGCATCTGCCTTCACTTCATCCGTGGCCGTGGGCATCAACCCCGAGTGTGACACGCTTCTCGCAGGGTCGTGCATTCCTGGAGAACATCTCGCCTGCGCTGCGCATGGCGTTTTGCGCGGGGCTGGCGGTCCTCGCCAGGCAAGGAAGGCCCCTGTTGGTATGTCGCGAGCCTAACTTACGTCTCCCGCACGACTGCTAACGGAATCTCGCGCGCACCAAACAGGCCGCATAGAGACCCGCATCTTCCTCGCGCTCTACGCGCTCTGCCATCCCTTCCAGCTCGTCACCAACGAGTCCTTCCTCCAACAGGCATGTTCCTCCCCGTTCCCTTCCTCCCTCCTTGATTTCTAACGTCGATAATGGGAACAGGGCAGCACCCCGCTGGTCGCGCTTACCGGGACTCACGTGGGCATCTTGGCGGCGCTCTGCTGGAGCCTGCTCGCCAACGGAATCGTCGCGACGCAGGTGGTGGAGGATTGGAGCGCTAGTGGTATCATCGTGGGTCTTTCCCCAATAACTGAAAGGACCTCACGCTGACGCCTAATCTTTTTGCAGCCCTTCACAGCCAGCGCGGTCGCCTTCTTCGCTGCGACGACATACATCGCGCACCACACGTGAATGCACTTCACGCACGTCTTCGGCCCGTCCTACCCGCTCAGTGAGCTGACGAGCATACCGGTGTTCGTGCTCACGAGTATATGGCACGCTGCGTGCGTCCTACTTCTTCGCCCAGAATCTCACGCTGACGATGGACTGGATTTGCACAGCGCGACGGCGATCTACTTGGTGCTCGTGGCGTACATCGTGGGTGTACTGAACGAGGTCCGCCCGATGTGGTTCTACGTGCCGAGCGGGGTGCTCTTCGTGCTCAGCCAGCCGGACTACTTCTTGTTGAACAAGCTCATCTGCAAGGTGCCTTCTGTTTTCTTTCGCCTCTTTCGCCCCTTTCGTCCCTTTCATCCCCTGCTATTCCATGTGCTGTGTGGACGGCTGCTGATAAGACTATCATGGACAGGGCATGAACGCGAAGATCGACGGGAGCTTCGTGGCGTCGATATGTGAGACGGCGGTTGTGGGCGTGGTGTACCTCGCGCGGCGGGGTATCACCAAAGGTCCGTATCGTTATCAAGGCTTCGTCTATGCCTTTGAGTACGTCGATGCTGATGCGCCTTGCAGAATCGTGGGACGACGAGTACCCTGTACAAGAAGACTATTTCCCGCGGAGTTGGTAATCCGGCGTTTACGCACAACCGATCCCCTGCAAGAGAGGGCACAGAAAAGCCCACGAAGAAATGAAGACGAAGGCGACCCAGAAGTGGAAATGACAAATACGAAGAGGAGAAGACGCGGACTCGGATATCGATTGAACGACTCTTGTGATGCGACTCATGCGATACGATGGACTAGACCCTGACTCTGCACTTTCCTCCTTGCACCACCTTTCACTTATTTTGCTTTTGCGCGGGATACCTATCACATATTACCTACCCTGTACCTCCACTACTCTCCGAACCCATACGCTACCCGGCTGTTCTTCGTATGTGTTACCCCAGTTCTGCTTCGCTGCACATACCGAATGTAACACCAATACCTTTGATGCTTGCAGCGCGCCTTTTTGACAATCTCTTCTACGTATCTATTACTTTCACGTTTGGTGATTTGGTTCTGATGTTAGGTGTATCAGTCAGGATATTACAATGCATGAGTATATAATTTGATGTGAGATGATGTGCGCGTGCTGCCAATGCGCGCTTAATGTGACGCCTTCAAGTTCCACCACCACCACCACCACCACCACCACCACCACCACCACCACCACAAGCTTTCACCTGCTTTCATCGGCCTCGACTCCATAGACTTGCAGTGCCTCCCATTTTGAAAAGCGCATGTGAGATGAAATGTTTTCTGTGTAGGTTTGAGCTAATCAAAGGAAAGATACTCGTAGATTCACCTCCTCCACTGCAGCTGTGATATCGTACCATCTCACCACCGATTCGCAGAGCGAAATTGCTCAAGCGGCAGCCCAGATATATTCTTTGCAGGTCCAATCTCTCACACGTCTCGGATTTTTTTTCGTTCAAGGTGGCACTGTCCAAAGGAGCGATATTGGCAGATCCATACCCGTCACAGCCGATCAATAGCGGATTCCCCACCGATTTTCTAGGGAAATAGTTCGATCCCAGCCAAGAATTGTATGTGCAATGTCCAGCTCTTATATCATCAACGCTGATTTGGATCTATGTAGATATATGGGCATCTTGCAATGTGAAAAATGTGGGGCCGATGCCAGCTACGACATCCAGATCGACATCCAGCGCTCCCCGGTGCCGCATCTACTGCAATCGTATGATGCGCCAAATGCAGGAGAAGTGCGATCTATCAGTCGCCTGTTAGCCAACGCTCGGCGCACTCTCAGTGCAGTCGATGCCGAAATTCAGAAGATTTCTGCGGCGTGGAGCTATCTACGTGAAAAGCGCGACGCTCTTCAGAATTCAATTCACCGGCATGACTCCCTTCTTGCGCCGATACGGCGCCTTCCAGAAGACGTTCTACGCCACATATTCTTTCTCTCCCTCCCCAGATTGTACATGAATTCCAGTTTCGACAACAATCTCGTTGCTCCTCTACTTTTAACACAGGTCTGCGAGCCTTGGAAGCAGTGCGCGATCGCCTCGCAGCGGCTGTGGGCATCTTTCATGATAGAAAGCGCCAGCGCTCCCCGAGTGTCACTGTTGAAGACATGGCTATCGCATGCGAAAAGCATCCCACTATCCCCGCACTTGAGTTTGTCTGTCACAAATGCTGAAGCTCGCCGTGCCTGGCCAGCTATAGCGGAGGTCATTCAATACTGCGATCGATGGGACAATCTCACCGTGCTGTCACCACTTGGTACGCTGCAACGATTCGGCTCTGTCCGTGGGCGTCTTCACTCGTTATACCGTCTTTCGATCGCACTGCAACGGGGCCCGGGAAGCAATAATCATCAGATAATTGATGCCTTCGAATTTGCGCCTCGACTACGCAAGCTGAGGTTGCATGGTGTATCTCCGGAGCAGCTGCGACTACCATGGCGGCAGCTAACTAGTATGCAGTTCGTCTCCTTTTCAGATGATCTTTTATCCTTGCATTCAGCGCTCCAGCCATTGGTCCACTTGACCTCTCTCTCGATTAACTACACAGGCAGCACCACATACCCGCCGTCAATCACTCCTATTACCCTCTCCCATCTCACAGACCTGGTGATTGACATGCCCTTCAAAATAGGAAATCTATGTGCCATCATTCGATGCCCAGCCCTGCACTCACTGTCCATCAAGGTGTCTGATCACTCGTGGATCTGCGGCTCATTCCTTTCCTTCTTCCAAACCCTACTATCTCTCCAGATATTCGAGATCAAGCAAGAAGCTGTTGATGTAGAGGATGTCAACACTGCGTTGCCCGTAACAGATTCACCATCCTCGATTAGAACAATGCCGGCAATGACTTCACTATCCCTGATCTTTGAAGACATGGGATTCCAGGCCATGTCGAGTCTGTATTTCCCACTTCTCGCAGCTTTAACGCATCTCCAAGACCTCACAATTTGTTTACACCCTGATAGTGTCGACGATTACACACCGGCACAGCTCGTCGAATATCTTCACGCCGTGCCTACAGTGACATCGTTTTCTCTCGATTGCGATGAAATCCTACTCGGAAGCGCCTTCATCTCCGCTATGATCCATACAGGACCTTCCACAGATGCCAGGCATGATCCCTGCCTGCTACCCAGGCTGAAATCACTCGATATCAATGCCGAGTTTCCCTACGAACATCTTGTGGATGTCATTGTGTCTCGCAATGGTATATCTGGGGTAGCGCAGTTGGAGCGTGTAGTCCCCCCTGACGACATCTGGAATTCCGCAGACGTGCTGTCTAGACTGGAGAAATGCGGTATCTTGGGGATCGTGCAAAAGAGGGTGAGCTCTAAATAACACAACTCAGGTAAGAGGTGCTCCCATTATGCTGTTGTTCAATATTGATTTCTAAGTACCTTTTTGGATAGTTTGGTGTGATTCGAGCTATTTTGAGTTATACAATTGTTCAGCGGTCAGGTATGGTCGTTCCGAGTTTGCGCGCGTAATCGAACATTTGTGGCACCAACTTAAAGCTCAGTGCCACTGCTCAGTAAAAAAGCCATGCGTGTAATCCATATAATTGAAATTCAGTGTCGTATGATATGCGAGTACATTGAGTACATCTGGAAGAATTGAATGTTTATCTATTTAGTACAGGTGCCTATGTCAGCGTGTATCCGAGTAAAGGAGCGACAGCGTAAAAGGGACGTACCCCACAGATGTCAGCGGCGCACTAGGGTGGCAATGGCAACAGAGCTGCGCCGTTATACATGGTATCCAGGCAGGTCGATGAGTCGCACAAAAGCCCATTGCTACATCCACCGGTGAAATTGAATGCAATAGGGTAGGTGTAGGCGTGGCGGTCTGTACGGATGAGGTCGATTACCGCCAGGCTGTACCCGGTATTCTGTAGACATAAAAATCCAGCAACCGTGGCGTAGTTTGCATCAGGTTTCCAGGACGAAGGGTGTAAGGACAGCAAACTTGAAGGTGTCAGGGTGTGGCACTAGATGAGGACGGAGATACGAGGTGAAACCAGCGAAAGGACGGAAAGGGAAAGGGCGTCGAGACGAGGGACAGACGAAAAGAGAAAGGAGGCGGGAGGGAACTACTAGTAGATAAGATAACAGAGATGCGGAGACGTCGAAATGACAGGATCGCAACGGGTGGTCACAGGAACGAGGCATGATTTGACGGGGTCCCTGATCGTGGCGCGGGTTGTGCACGGCCAGGCTAAGCCGAGTCTTGGTCCATTTAGGCAAGCGGTATTGATCGCGAGCGCCCAGTCAACGACCAACTCTAGAATACTGTACTAATACGACCTTAAGTTCGTCACATGTCCCAAGGCCCTCTGAACTGAACCTATTTTGTGTGACTATCACGCGAAAATCTGGGCCTTGAACATCTTCTGGGGCAGATTTTCGCCCGAGCCTCACCCGAGCCACCCAAAAGCTCATTGGATTGCTATTTTGGGCCTGAGTTTGAACCTATTCGAAGTTCGTCCTATGTCACTTCCTGATCTGAACTTCTGAACGTGTCAGCGGCCGAGGTCACACGAAATCGGCCTGAACTTAAGGTCGTATTAGTACAGTAACCTCTACGGCTCGCCTTTTCATGAATACCGCTACCAACCCGGCTCTGTAATCTCTCGATCGGTATCTCCTTTGCGTCGTGTACGACCCCCCGTGTCCCGTTTTACGATCTTGCGGCTTACCGGATACCAACTTTATGGCCGTTGTATGGTGGTCCGATAAGGGAAGCTCTCGGGTTAAACGTACGCGGCCTTGCTTTGATATCTGAATGTATAACTTATGGAATGTAAAGATCGGATTTAGGGTATGAATGCTCTGTCGACAGCACAAACCCGGCGGCCACGCGCGCAGAACTGCTAAATGGACACAAAGTGCGTGGTACTGCTCCTCATCAGGCTTGAGACTCACATCGTGATTGCGACTGCAGGGGCTTCATGTGTTCCAAGAGCACGGCGTGATGAGACGAAACTGCAGTACATCCCCGCAAGACACAAACGAATACCACACACCAAATGAGAACAAGAGCCATGGGAAGACCGCCGCTACGCACATCTTGTGAGCCCCATCTACGTTCGTTGTCTTATCGTCTAACCGTGTCTCTAGAAATGGCAACAACAGCTGCGTAACAGACCCATCATGCCCGGCGCCTCCCTCCCTCCATTCCTCCTCAACTGTGCCTGGAGCCGTAAGCCATCCACATCTCGGCCATGATACACCAGGGGCGTGCGGCGGATGGAGCACGGCAGGGAGCGCCGGTAGCGGAGGCAGGATCGGAAGTCTGAGCGTCAATGCCCAGAAGGATGGGATCGCCATAGAGAGTATATACGTGCGACATCGTAACCAATAGGGTGAGCACTCACACCATGACTGCTCATATACCTACATCGCTGACTAGAGGCTCGCTCCTCCCGCAGTGGAACCCCTCCAAGCGAAGCACGACACGATCCTCCAAACCTAACAACTGAACGCAGCCCGTCTACACCCCCCATACCCTCAAGAGCGCTATGCGAACAAGACGCGCGATCTCGAGCGTGAGCGCCGCGAGGAGGTGCTCGCCCGGACGATACCGCGACGCAGGGAGGCTCTTCCAGCATGCGTCCTGGCGCGTATGGCTAGGGAGGCACGCGACGTGGATAGGGTGCCAGTGAGCGTTCGCATCCAGTATCGGGAACAACATATTCTCCTCCCACCGGCTTCCTGCCGGTCATCGATACCAATAGCGTCAACACGGACACCCATCGAGTCCCGTCCAGCATCATTTACGCCGAAGCGGCCTTCATCGGCTCAATCTCATCCATATCCTCGGCAGTATCGTCTTCAACAGTAACCGCAGCCAACCAAAGCACGTGAAACGTCGGCGGGGACAACGGAAACTCGATCCAGGAGCTCAACCCATCGCTCAGCGAATTCCACTCGCACAGACTACGCAGCCCCCAGCACCCAAACCACACCCGCGTCCCGTGGGCACCAGTCTTGCGCCGCCTGCGTCACATTCTCGGCCAACAAGAGTCCTGTGCGCACAAGTCTCATACGCGGTCTAGGGAACGACAGGACATGATTCGGATAAACCCTGGAGAAGGCCACTGTCGAGCCTAGCGAAGGATACGTGTCTGTCGGCAACATCGACGAGGGCTCGCGACACGGGCGCAGCAGCAGCAACGCCGGGTACCAAGATGCAGTTTTCGCATGTATACGGTGTGTCCCATCCTCGCATCCACCCCCCTTGTACTAGTCCTGAACCCACCCTCAGAATCCGACCAACATACTCGACCTATGCATCGATTTCCTTTCCTCCGGATTAATACCCGCGCCATCCGGCTTCGGTAATATCCTCACCGTCTACACCGCTGTCGCACGGGAGCACATTCGCGCCGCCATGAGAGACTACAACACACTCATCTTCGCGTACAGGCAGACCGGCTCAGGCAAGACTCTCACCCAGCGACGACTCTGACTAGCCGGGCAGCGGAAGAAGACAATAAAGGCAAGGTTGTCGCAAACCAAGCGAGGGAAATTCAGCTTCTGGAAGCTGCGCTCGTCGCGCCAGAGCTGGATGAGACGCTCGCCGCCGCGGAAGTGGGCCAAATAGCTGGCGTGGGAGCGGGAGAAACGCGTGTGGGAGGCTGGAATGCTGTGCGCTGAGAGGCTTCTGGAGCAAGTTTGATTCATTGGGGCTTGGCGGGGTTGCCCATGTCGTCGTCGTTTTCGCCGCGTGGGGAGACGCTCGCCGAGGAGAACGAGGGCGGCGACGATGATGGCGAAGGGTGGCGGACAAGCTGGAGGACTCACCTGCGATGATGGCCATCGAGATGAGCATGGACGTGCGGGGTGGGCCAGGTTTGTTCGAAGAGGGGTGGAGCGTCATAGAGGATGGCGGGGAGATGGATGTGAGTTTTGAGTAGCAGGCGCCCGCGTCGCATGGGCTGTCAAAGTTCAACCAGGGGGTGATTGGGAGGAGTGAGCTGAGCAAGGGGGAGAAGGAGAATGTGCCGACGCAGTCATGCACATGGACGCCTGGAGCGTTATGACCGGCGTCGCTTTATAATTTGCTTGTGAATGTGATGGGACATGTGGTACTACCGCTATGCTTTCCTTTTGTTGTTCATTATGTTTTATTAGCTAAATAACAACAGCATGATGTTGTTGGTTGTATCCACTGAGTGGGCATTTCTCTTCACTAAACTGATGATTATACGATTGCGAGTAAAGGAAGTGGGACCACGCTGTGTGAAGTGGAGTCTGGACACAGCCATGCATGCTCCAACGGGGAATCTTCGAATCCTGGGTGCTGCGCATGGGGCTATATTAGCGCCTACATGCTGTGAAACCAGCCACACTCACAGCTATGTTGGAAACGTTAACGACGGGTACAGGTTTCAATTCTAGACCTATGCATATGACAATTTTTTTTAAATCGCCGGACAAACAAGTTGCGCTTCCCGAATAGAGAGGTGGCCTGGCCCAGTCATTGTGCCGGCTGCTGCAGGCGAGACAGAGAGGGTTCGAACAAACGGTAATCGGGCACTCCATTTGGAAGCGCCACTTATTTGTTCCGGCAATCAACCAGCGATGTACAAACAGATCTTAGGGTCTAGAATCGAAACCTGTACATGTACCTATCGTTTCCAACATAGCCGCAAAACATGCTGTTCGCGTGCAGTGTACTTAGAGCAGACCCAGCGCTTTCCTACCTTGTACTCTTTTGATCTCGACCCCCATCATCCTTGGCTCGTTGAAATGTTGGGAGCGACGGGATCAAAACGCACTGGCGAATCCATGATATCTGATAGGCCTCTGAAGATTCAACCAGCACGGGAAGAACAAACTTTCATCTCCATCGGAACATCAGGCACAATCACCAATGTTGGCGGAGACTACACCGTGTATCACGAACCATGTAAGTTCAATGGAAACCTTTCGGAGTGACGAAAAGTTTAACCATATCCTGCGTTCAAGCTGACACTGTAATGAAAAATATTGGTGACGTCCGAATGGGTTCGCCCTTGATTTCTATCTTCCCCTTTTGTGCACAACTGACGCGTAATATCTTCAGAGCGAATTTACAAGCCGTGGATGGATGTACCAGACACTTCCCCAAACTTCAATGCAGCGCGAAAGAAACATACACCGGACACCGGAAATTGGCTTCTCGACGGATCTGCATTCAAAAGATGGAAGGAGAATCCAGATTTATTACTGTGGCTTCATGGTGGTCGTGAGTGATTCATCACATTGCGATCTACCCTTTAGTACTGACGCGTGGAATGCACAGCTGGCTGCGGAAAGACTGTCTTGTGGTGTGTGGATGTGATATCCAATTGTGGGTCCCGGACTCACAGGGTGACTTTAGCGGCGCTGCCATTCAGGCAGTTATCGACTTCTGCGATTCGAAAGCATCCACAGGTTACGCTTATTTCTTTTTCGATGCCAGGAGCGCCGAAGCTGCGCTCTTGGCACATGAGAAACTGGTTCGCTCCATCATCATGCAGCTGGCTCACCAATGCGATGGAATACCTGTGGCCTTGACGGATATGTATGCCAGATGCCAGCATGGATCTCGCCAGCCCCCCATCGACGTTCTTGAGGCCACTCTTCTTCGTATTATAACCAGCTTCGACAGCGTTTTCATTGTAATTGACTCGCTCGACGAATGTTCCGAGAGGGAAGAGATCGTCCAATGGATCCACTCAATCGTGTCGAGCGCATCTGGCAAGCTACATATGGCGGTCTCCAGCCGTCCAGAGCCAGAAATCATGCAAGGCCTTCGGCTGCTCTCACAGTTGACGGAAGTTTCCATCTCTGGCCACCGCATAGAGTCCGACATACGCTCCTATCTCAATACGTGGCTATCTCAGCACGATGCTGCTAAATGGACTAACACTCAAAAAGAAATGATCGGGGCAGCGCTGATGGATGGCGCCGACGGGATGTGAGCGCCCAGCTGTGTATATAAGGTTTGATAGCTAATTTGTGCTTAATACCAGGTTCCGCTGGGTTGCTCTGCAAGCAGATCACCTGATCAAGTCCGCGAGTCCACGAGAGCTGGCAAAGCGGCTCAAGTCGCTGCCCCGGGATTTGAACGAATCATATTCCAGGACCCTCGCAGAAAGCCTTGACCCTGGTAATCTCAAGAGATTCCTCCAATGGCTAGCTTATTCTAGAAGGGCCATGACAATCAATGAGATTGCCGAAGTCGCAGTGATCGACTTTGGGGACAACGACTCTGGGTTACCTGTGTATGAGGCTGATCGAAGATTTGCGGATCCCGATCACGTCTTCAGCTTGTGTTACGGACTTATCACCGAGGTCGAAGGTACGATTGCACATTCTTGCATCATGTCGTGTTCACTGACAGGTTCCGATGAGCAGTGAATATCGAATACATATCATGGCGCACCCCGATATTGAGAAGTGAGCCGGCTAGTTTATAGATCGAATGAACCGCACTGACCCCAGACCAGAAGTGATCAAACTCGCACACTTCTCTGTCAAAGAATATCTAATATCCGAGCACATCTTCTCTGGAGCGGCAGCCAACTTTCACACCGACGAGCAATTGTCGCACTCAGTGATTGCGCAAACCTCCCTCGCGTACCTCTTCCACTTTGACAAGTCCACCTCTCTCTCAGAAGACACTCTACCATCATTCCCCCTCGCTCAATACGCGGCAGAATACTGGATCACACATTTCCACTCTGCCGGGTTCGATTACGGCAATGATGGTGCTCTTCAACAGCTTTCAGTGCAGCTATTTGACCCCTCGTCATCTTATGTGATGCGAAATTGGCTTTGCCTATACGACCCGGAATGGCCACAGCGTGGAGTGGAATTTTTTAACCTCAAATTAAACAAGTTCATTACACCCATATCTCCGGTCCACTATGCCTGCCGCATTGGTGTCACCGCAGCGGTTGCAAACCTGATCAAAAATGGCGCAGATTTCAGTCACAACCGCGGACGCGGACGTTCTGGCCTCACAGCAGCTTGCAACGGAGGCCACCTCGAGATCGTTCAGCTGCTCCTAACGCACGGCGTCGACATCGACGCTGGTGGGTATTCAGGCACTGCGTTGCAAGAGGCGGCTTCAGAAGGCCACCTCGAAATTGTTCAGCTGCTCTTAGCGCACGGCGCCGACGTCGAGGTCAGAGGTGGCAACTCTTCAAGCACTGCGCTGCAAGATGCGGCCTCGAAGGGCCACCTCGCGATCGTCGAGCTTCTCTTGGCGCACGGTGCCAATATCGGCGCTGGAAGTGGGATAAATAGAACTGCGCTGCAAAGGGCGGCCTACGAGGGACATCTCGAGGTCACCCAGCTTCTTTTGTCGCACGGTGCCGACGCCAACGAGCCAGAGGGAAGCAGCCTGGGGCATGCACTTTACGTGGCATCTTCTGAAGGCCACCTCGAGATCGTCGAGCTGCTCTTGGTGCACGGCGCCCATGTTAACGCTGTAGGGGGGTTGTTGGAGGCGCCTGCGCTGTTATTGGCATCTGAGCGCGGCCACCTCGGGGTCGTCCAGCTGCTCTTGGCACACGGTGCCCATGTCAACGCTAAATCGAGCATCAGCCAGACCGCGCTAAGCCAGGCATCGGCCTGGGGTCGTGTCGCGATTGCTGAACTCCTGCGGGAGCATGGGGCTGTCGAAGTTGAACAGCCCAACTTTGTGGGATTCTGTTCTGCTTGTAGCATCTCGGAAACATAGCTGAAGCATTTATTGCAAAATTGCAAATCTTGCAATGTTGAGATTGTCGGCATGTGATGCCTCTGAATCCCGGGCAGGTAGTGTAATAGTAGAGTTAGCCGCGGAGGAGGATGACGACGAGGACGATGAGGAGGAGGAATGACAAACTGTCAACGAAGAGGGAATCAATTTCACCATTGTAAATTCTGAGTCTCAATCGGTGAGAAATTCTGGAGCGATAAGATTTGCACTATCTGGCTCGTCGTGTAAATCTGTATTTATTTTGTACTCCAAACCTCGCATGCCACGATCAACTCTCTTGATCTTGTTCCTGCGGGCCTGCTCTGGTGCACATAGATACCGTATCGACAATTGCAAGCTCAGAACTGTCCGGGCCGACACGATGCTTTCAACTTCGAGGCGGTCTCCGCTCGGTCTCCTGGTCACCCTCACGTTCCGCGATGGCATCTCACCGGCGCATACCTGTTATCATCGCTATCCTCTGCGTCGTCGTCGCGTTCATCCTCGGCGTCTGCATCAATTACAGCATCGCCGATGCCGTTCTCCTCTGCACTTCTTTATGTTTGACCACTCTAAAATTAGTCGCCATCGGCATGGTGCAGCCAGGTGCAGCCGTAGCCCTATACGGTCTGGCGTCAATAACACAGCACGAGCACCAAATTCCCGTGCAGTCCGAGCATGAGCCGCACGTCTCCGTCCCCGTCTTGAAGCTGGCACTGGGATGTAAAGAGCCGGGCACAGAGGAATTATTCAGTCGCGGATCTCACAGGAATACGGAAGCGCGTTGCAGGCCGCATCGACGCGCAGCAGCGATACCGTCGTCCGTTTGCTCCTCGAGAAGGGTGCAGATGTGAATGCGAAGGGCGGTCGCTGCTGGAGAAGGGGGCAGATGTGAACGCGCAGGGAAGGAAATATGGCAGCGCCCTGGACGCAGCAAGATATCACTCACCGGGAGAGGATTTCATCCCGCCTTGGGCAAGACACAAAGGTCATGAACGGACAGTGAAGCTACTTCTCGAGCATGGTGCTGTTGACGAGGACGAAATAGGGCATGATAGCGGCGCGAGCAGTTCAGAAGACTAGTGGGCATCGGCATAGGAGGATGCGGAGAATATGTTTGCCGGGCGTGGGGGTTCATAGCTACAGGCGAAACGTCAGAAGACAAACAGCTGTAACATTAGAACCATCGTAATGGACAATGATACACTCATTGATATACCGCGTAATCTGGATTTCCAAGACGTATCGGGTCTCAAAAGTCCAGCATAGCCGGCGGCCGCAGAAACCGCCTGCCGTCTCACGGCTCGCAATGCACAATCTGTGTGTCCCCGCATCTTCGATCAACACCTCCTCCCCCCGACTCCAGAGGCACAGCGTACACGGACCCATTCAGATCCGGTACGAATGCGCGCCGTCCGAGGAGGTCCAGCAAGAGCCCGATTGCCTTGTGGAACTTGGGCGCTACCACTGTGTCCCTGCTCGCCCCTGCGCAGTCGCGCCGGGCTCGAGGGGGCGGAGACGTCGGTGTGGTTGAGCGTGCTGGTCGTCGCGGTCTCTTTAGTAGAGTGTCTGCGACACGGCGTCGAGCTCGAGGTCGATGGGTTCGGGGAGGTGCGCGTACAGCATTTCGATGTCCGTGCGCGCGGCGGGGGATTATGAGGCGGAAATATCGATTTTTGCGGCCTGGTTGGCCCTCGGAAGCGCCCTGGGGCCTAAAAATCAGGGGCAGGTGAGTTAGTTGTGCGATGAAAGTGATGTGGGTACTGACCTTCTGGGTCCAATATAGCAGCCCGCGCGCTGTATCGACAGCCACCCCCACGCAGCGCCTCGGCCCGTCCTTCCGCTCCTCTGGCGTCTCCCCGTTGCATACGAAAGTTTCGACATCCGCACCATCCAGCCCACACCGCATCACGCGCATTCCTTCCCGATCCGTCCAATGCAGCTTCTCCGTCGTCGTGTCAATGACCAGCTGCTTCGGCGTGAATGTCACCCAGCCCAGCACGATGACCTCCACGCCGCTCCCGTCCCCTGCCGCGCGCAAGGTGTGCTCGTTGTTCGTGGAAGTGGAGTGCCCTTTCCCAGGGCTTGTGTCGACGACGACGTCGTCGGGGAGGGTGGATATGCCCGAGGCGAGGACATGTTGCCATCGGGGGTCGCGCTTAGGACGCGTCCAAGGCGGCCTGCGTCTTCTGGTGTGCTGACAGAGAGGTCCGCGGGTCCGTGTTATGAAACGAGTCGTTAGAGGGAGTAGCTAGTTTCTAAGTAGCTACGTAGTGATAAGGGAAAGAGTTAATGCGATAGGATTGGTGTATTGAGAATGAATACACAAGTCTGAAGTGGCGTGAGAATATAACTAAGACAGATAGCGCGTAGCGTGACTGGCTTAGAGATTTGAGCTTCGAAAATGAGTACAGCGCACGGCGTAAACTTATGATTTGAGCAAATGAGACGTTGGAGTGTGTTCGCACGTAAATGGGGATTTAAAATTGTGTAGTTGTATTGCTTCAAGTACGCTGCTATTTATACAATTCTGGTTTGTAGATTCTAAGAACGTTGAAGACTTTATTGAGCTGTGCTTTGTACTGCGCAGTTGTTCTGTAACGGTCGTAGAATATATAAGTACATACTGAAGGTGTAAGAATGATGTAGAGAGTGCTACTCTTCGTCAAGTACGCATGTATGCAGCACGTGATCACTCCGTTCCTCGTAGCGTGAGAATCCTTATGTCTAGCCTTTCTGGAATGCGGTTTGAACAGTCTCTTTCGTTGGATAGTAAGTAGATAACTATCTATTTATTTTACTTAAGGCAGGAACTATAGGAATATGTACGTATGTATGTATTTCTACATATGAATCCCAACAGTCCGCGGAGTGGGACCTTCGAGGCTCGTACGCACTGCTTGGATGACTGACATTATTGGATGCTACTGCGCGCTCATGGTTTTCGCTGGATGAGGGGTCTCCGAGTATAACCTACACTGGCAGCTCCGATATCTGAAAATTGGTCAAGCTTGCGATGTTGAATCAGAACGCGCAGCTTGCAAGCCTGTGGAATTCATTATTGTTTGTGTTGGAGTATATATGGATAGCACTATAGAGAGTACGCACTGTTTGATTATCACTTGCCAGATGCCTGTCCTTCAACTTGGTCGAGCCTACAACCGAGAACGCACAGGATCATGAGAGCAGTCGGCTACTAAACGCCGACACGTCCTCGGCGCTTGAATAACCGGCGTCTTCCTCCTCTTCAAGTGCCATCATCGTATCCTCGTCGACGCGTCTCGACACGGTTTTCACGATCATATACAGCTCAATCAACATCTACAACCTTCTACAACATCATGACCTACGTCGAACCCACCTCGCTCGAAAACCACCCCTTCGTCGTCATCGGCGCGGGTGGCGTTCCAGGATCGCGCAGAGACTATCAAGGATGCGTGGTTCGTTGTTGAAGCCAGTACTAGTGAGATTCTTCGCTCCCCTCCTTGTGCGATGCCTACAACTGATTCACACGTCATCCGTCCCAGAGATCCTCGCGGCGAAGATCCAGCCCCTGGGCGAGCCGGACAAGGTCCTGCCCGACGACTGCATCATCCACCAACTCCTCCTCGCACACCGCCAGAGAGATGGCCGCGCAGGTCACTAACCGCACGTGCCTTGTGTCGACGCACTACTGCGTGCCCGTGCGGTCCAAGTGCGGATTCTCTCCCTTTGGCCCCATCCCTATTCGCTTCCCTCTTCCTACCATATTGCTTCTCTTTCATTACCTCTCCTCTACACTCATATTCGATGCTGATGCTAACCCCATCCTCTGCAGCCCCGTCAAAGTGACGCCAAACCCGTCAACCTCCGCCGCCGTCGTCGCCCTCCCCCTGCGCGAGCTCCCCAAGCACGCCTCTCCTCTGTGGGGGTGCTCGCCTGGACGCTATGGCGACGCAGGCAGGCTCCTCTAAGGCACGTCCTCGCGCGTATGACTAGGGAGGAACGCGTGTTGGATGAGTAGTAGAGCGTCGTGGAGGAGGACGGGCAGGCGGATGTGAGCTGTGGCATGGGCTATCGAAGTTCAGCAGTGGGCTTGGGATGGGGAGGGTTATGCTGGGAAAGGAGAATGACCGATGCGGTCATCAGCACGTACACCTGGAACGGTATGACCCACATCGCTTCGTATTTTTGCTTATGCCTACTCTGACATGTTACGCTACGGCTCTACTTTCTTTATTTTCATTTAGTCGAGTAATAAAGGCATGGGATACGTTCCTAACATCTTTCGCGTTAAATTTGAGTCCAGCGCTGCTCAAATTGATAAGATTCATGATATGCCCGTTCTACAGCATCTCAGTCAAGCTCATTGAACTATGGCTGACGTCCATTTGTCTTGTTCTAGCCAGTCTTCGCACAGCATATCAGGACGAGACATTTTTGTTATATGTCAACATGCATGCCGCGACAGGGGTGGTCGCAGCTAGGTCGCAGTGTTCTTCGGGTGACTTCGCCACACGTTTTCCAAGCCTCCAAGTCATTCGCACTCAAAATCTTGTCGTGTTACTCACTAGGGATTTTACTGCATATATCTAGTCCCAATGCCTCCCTCGAGTTTCTCCACACCTCCGTTTAACACGCTCAACGCGCGTTCCGAGAGCTTCCGTTATCTGCTGGCACGCATGTCTGTGTTTATTCCCAGGATATTATCCATTGAAAGCGTCTCGCCCTTCTGTGCCATGCGACGCCGAAAGCTTGTAAGATTGGTAAGTGATATCGTTGCTTGTGCCCTTCCCCTGCGTCAAAGGCAGCTCATGTGATTCCATGCTAGTATGAAAGTTCCTGTGCGGTTCTTGGAATTGTAAATGGAGGTCGAGTGACTGGCTCGGCATCTGATAATGTGCGAGACGTGATGCATTGTTGGTTTGAAATACATCTTGGAGGCGCGTTGATATGGTCTGTCATCGATACTGGTCGATGGGTCGAAGGCGTAGCGTGCCAGTGCCAAGAGCGTGTCAGTCCGGATGGAAGAGCCGACCAGTACTATCGCCATGCCACTCGATGAGAAATTGAATTACATGCGATTGGTATCAGACAGGACTAACCGGTGAATTAGTAAGCAGCTGCGTATACAACTGTTGAAGATCGCCAGGAAAGAAACTCGGAAATCCCCCTCTGCCGCTCTTCTTCGACGTCTGAATTTCGCTATCGCGCCACCCAGGTCTCGCATATCGAAAGTACTACCGTCATTGAAAGGCTAGATCCGGGAAGTGGACCATCGACGAAGAAGAGATGTAGGTGGTTGATAAATAGTCAAGGCTCGGGCACAGGGGCGGTAAAATCCTCTAGGCTGCAGGGGTAAAATCGATTCGTCATCAGTTACACATCATCAAGGCGTGGATTGATATGAACATACCCTCGCAAGTCTCCAGCGGCCATTAATATTACCTGCTCCCCTCTCGTCCGTGTCATGATGCTGAGCTTGCGAGGGATAATTTTGCCATTCGACGTCGAAAATCCGACATCCCTCAATGCCCGAGGTATCCCGTCTGGCGTATGCCGAGAAGCCCTAGAGTCTTTTGTTTTTGGTAGGGCGACTACGACAAGATACTCAGGTGTCTGGATAATAAGCGCTGTTCAATGTCCGCGGCACGAGCAGGGAGACGGTAAGTTTCTCCAATGACCATTAGTATATGGAGTCTAGACGGGGGTGCCAGTGCGTGGAACAATGAGGGTCGAGGCCTTGGAAAAGAAGAAAGGAGATGTCGACAGCTGTTGCGCACTCGAAGAGAGACACTGCTTGGGAAATGAGCAGAGGATAGCGAGGCTAGGCTCGCCAAGTATCGTTTGAGATGTTGCTGATGCCCCCGCTACAGTCCATGCAGCACCAGACGTCGCTCATCCCGACCGACTCCTCGTGGTACAGGGCAAAGCAGTGGTGATTGTGTCGCGGTCGTCAGTGCAGAAAATCGGGCGCTTGTTGATGACATCGATCACGCGTTTCAACTATGAGCCATCTTCACATTTGATCAGTTGACTGCGACGACCCAACAACCACATCGCAGTCAACATCGAAACCCGGCATGCGCCGTACACCAACTGGAGACGCGCAGTCGAAGGTGTCGTCATATGATGTTCTCGTCATGGCGAGGCAGCCGCCTTTCTCTCCTATTTCATAGAACCCATCATCATTTCTCTTCAGTCTTCCTGTGCTATGACGCCAGCCTCGGATACACTGAACTGTCCTGGTACGCCGCAGGCAACTCATATATGAGCTTGGCTTGTGTGTTACACACTGGTGCGATATGTTGCTTAGATGGGGGCCTTCGTAAATTCTGTGTCTTCGAATATGTTTAAAGTCTCAGCCTCGCCTGTGCCGAGTATTATTCGAGCGAGGCGGCCTTACCGGGTTCTCAGCCGATGTCATCTGTTGTTCCTCATGTTAACAGAAACTTCTGCTCCCCCTGAACACCTAACTCGGCCGAAATTGTTCCTTGTATTTCATATGTCTTGGATGCCACACAGCTGCAACTTATTTCTCTTGCGGGGCTTCGGGCACCTTGCCGCAGGTGTACACGACCGTGAAGCGAAAGGGCGGCCGAGAATCGCAATTAATATGATATGAGCAGGTAAAGGCCACCGAGCGCTATATCACAGCATGACGCGGCCCCGCGCCTGCTACTACTTGCATGATGTGGTATGTATCTACCGCTCGCAGCGCTCTTGCCAATCTTTCGTGTTCTACGCTTGTCGACCAATACAGGTGCGGTATTAGGCTGCTTTTGTTGCTCTGTTCCGATAGACGATCGCTGAGGGGTTTTGAAGATGATTAGGATCAAGGTACAATGGGGCCGCGATAGTGAAGTGGACACGGTCAACCCACGCGGAATCTCCGAATCTCGGGTGCTTCCATCCCAACTAGGCCACGATCAAAACATGCGGCTAGATGCAGTGTATTTACCATATCTGGTGCGCTTTCCTGCTCTGCCATCTTTCCACCTTTCTCAGCTCGACCTCTGGGTATCTTACCAGCACCCGGTCTATCTAATGTCGCACTTGCCCGATCATAGCTCAGCCAGTGCTGCACAGACTTTCAACACGACCGGCACATCAGGCCTAGTGACCAATGTCGGCGGCCATTTCATAGTAAACAGTGTCTACAATGTGTATCAAGGACAAAGTAAGTTCAACGGGAACATTTTCATGGATTTCAAGAGTGACCAAGTCCTGAACTATGTTCTGCATTAAAGCTGACAGCGCCATACACACGAGCGCAAGAGTGCAAGGTATCCAAGATGTCCAGATGGGTTCGCTTTCGGGTTTTGTCTTCGCCTTTTCATTCAACTAATGTGTAATATTGTTAGAGGAAAATATCGATAACTGGATGGACGCACCTGATACCTCCCCCAACTTCAATGCGGCGCGAAAGAAACATACCCCAGACACTGGATCTTGGTTTCTCGATGGATCTGAATTCGCAAGATGGAAGGAGCATCCAGATATTTTACTCTGGCTTCACGGTGGTCGTGAGTGATTCATTGCACGATGACTTATTATTTGGTGAAGCGATGAACGTACAGCTGGCTGCGGCAAGACCGTCTTGTGGTGTGTATATGTGATGTCCAATCTTTTCTGCGCATCTGAACTGACAAGGCTACTTTAGCGCCGCTGCCATCCAGGCCATTATCGACTTCTGCGATTCGAAAATATCTACAGGTTATGCCTACTTTTTTTTCGATGGCAGAAGCGCCGAAGCTGCGCTCTTGGTGCAAGAGAAACTGGTTCGCTCCATCATCATGCAGCTGGCTCATCGATGCGAGGGTGTACCACTGGCCTTGGCAGATATGTATCGGAGATGCGACGAGGGATCTCGCCAGCCGCCCATCAAATTGCTCGAGGCTACTCTTCTTCGCATTATGGACAGCTTCAGCGACGTTTATATTGCGATTGATTCCCTCGACGAGTGTTCCGAGAGGACAGAGGTCGTCCAATGGATCCAGTCAATCGCGTCGAAAGCCTCTGGAAAGCTACATATGGTGATGTCTAGTCGCCCGGAATCAGAAATCATGCAGGGTCTTCGTGAGCTCTCGCAGCTGAAGGAAATTTGCATGTCTGGCCACCAAACGGAGCCCGACATAAGGTCATTTCTCAATAAGCGCCTATCTCAGCGCGATGCCGCCAAGTGGACAAACACTCAAAAGGACATGATCAAGGAAACGCTGACAGATGGCGCTGACGGAATGTGAGTTCCCAGTCGCGAATAAAAGGGTCTATGATTGAATGGGGTATAATTCCAGGTTCCGCTGGGTTGCGTTGCAAGCCGATCACCTGATAAAATGTGCCAGCCCGCAGGACCTGAAGAAGCAGCTCAAAACGCTGCCCCGGGATTTGAACGAATCATATGCCAGGACTCTTTCAGAAAGCCCTGATCCCGGTAATCTAAAGAGGATCCTACAATGGCTCGCTTATTCCACAAGAGCCATGGCGATAGAGGAGATTGCCGAAGTCGCAGTGGTCGACTTTGGGGACGATGACTCTGGGTTGCCTGTGTATAACCCTGATCGAAGATTTGCCGATCCCGAGCACGTCTTCAGCTTGTGCTACGGCCTGGTCACCGAGGTCGAAGGTATGATTGTGTAATGGTGCACCATGTCGTGTTCACTGACAGACTTCCATGAGCAGAGGATATTGAATCCAGGTCATGGCGCGCCCCGATATTGAAAAGTGCGCCGCCCCGTTGACAGATGAACTAAACAGTACTGACCCCCGCACAGGATGTGTCAAGCTTGCACATTTATCTGTCAAGGAGTATCTAATCTCCGAGCATATCCTCTCTGGAGCTGCAGCCAAATTTCGTACCGACGAGCAATCGTCGCACTCAGTGATCGCGCAAACGTCCCTCGCATATCTTCTCCACTTCGACAAGCCAGATTATCCCTCCCTCGACACTTCGCCATTATATCCCCTCGCTCAATATGCGGCAGAGCACTGGGTCGCTCATTTTCACTCTGCCGGCTCGGATCAAGGCAACGTCGCTGCTGTTCAACAGTTACAACTGCAGCTATTCCAGCCTTCACCATCATATGCGATGTATAATTGGCTGCGCATGAGCAATGACGAAGAAATAGACCCCGATGAATCAAGTGACGAAGAATCATACGACGAGGAATCCGATGGAGCAGACTTTGACCGCAAAGCTGAGGACCTTGTGTCTGCGCTCTATTATGCTTGTCTCGTTGGTTCCAATGCGGCTGTTGCAAACCTGATCAATAAAGGAGCAGATGTCAATGCTAAGGGTGGAGGCTATGGCACCTCTCTGATAGCGGCGACTATGAAAGGCTACCTCGGGATCGTCAAGCTGCTCTTGGCGCACGGTGCCAACATCAACACTGCTGGGGGGGTATGGGAGGAACCTGCACTGGTAGTAGCATCTGAGCAAGGTCACTTCGCAATCGTTGAGATGCTATTGGAGCAAGGTGCCGATATCAAGGCTATAGGGCGGCTCATGGGACAGACTGCACTGTTATTGGCATCTCAGCACGGCCATCTCGCGATTGTCCGGCTGCTCCTCGACCACGGTGCCGATGTCAGCACTCAATCAAGACGTGACGGGCCTGCGCTAAGCGTGGCATCTTCGAATGGCCACCTCGCGATCGTTCAGCTGCTCTTGGGGAACGGCGCCAATGTCAACACCAAATCTATCGAAGGGAATACTGCATTATATGAGGCATCCTCCCGTGGCCATGTCACAATTGTCGAACTCCTGAAGGAGCATGGAGCTGTCGGATTTGAACGATCCAGCAGCACGAGATCGTCGGGAGGTGATGCTTCCAAGGTAGGTAGTGGGATAGCAGTGTTGGCCACAGAGGAGGAGTGACAAGCTGACAATGGAGATCTTAAGGGGGCACCAATTTATCGTCGCCAATTTTGCACGGGGTGGCAAATTCTAGGGGCGGTCAAGGTTTGCACCCTCTGGCTCGTAGTGTAGATCATTATCTATTTTTGACTCCAACCCTCGCATGCCGATAGTCACTTCTTGATTTTATTCCCGCGGGCCTGATCTGGTGCACGTAGACACTGTGTTGACAATTTAAAACTTAGAGCTGGGAGCTGTCCGGGCCGTATCATATGATACTCTCCACTTCAAGGCCGTCTCTTCTCAATCTCCTAGTCGCCCTCACCTTCCACACTGTCGTTCCACTGGCGCATACATTGTATGCTCGCCATCCCCCGCGTCGTAGCCTGCCTTGTCCTCGCTGCCTACACCAAAGACACCATTTTACATCTTCTTCAAGTGCAACCACCCTCAAAGTATTCAACGTTGTCATGGAACAGCCTCAGCTCCAGACTTTCTTGCGGGAAGGCGACAGCGCGAGCACGAAAGGGAACGAGTAGAAGGAGAAGAGGCATGCGACAGTCGCTGACTCGCACGCCTTCAAAGTAGACAGGCGGCACTCGATCCTCCAGCTCATCAAGCATGGTGAGGCACAGTGGGACACAAGGCTGAAGAGGTAGGGCAGGGCGCTCGGAGACGCGATGAGGGAGTACAAGAGGCGACGCAAGCACGGTCGGAAGGGGTTTGAATACCGGTGTGGGGCCGTCTTGTTGTGACAACGGGCGGGCTGACAATTTGGTTGCGAGTGGTGGTGTTGACACGATAAGCTCAATATTCGCTTACCAGACGAGTAGGGCCAGAGCCATCACGACCTCGCACCATTTTGGGGCATGGACCCCGCCGATTTGCGACGCCTGCAGTCCACGAGCCGCACGCCTCCGTCTCCGTCTTGAAGCTGACGCTGAGATGCAAGGAGGCAGGCGTGAATGACCGGTAATAATGATGGCCGAGGTGGTGGCCGAGGGGAACGTGCGTATTTCCCTCCCTTCCCCCTAATGATCACGATATGCAGATTTCGATATATCGAATTTACCAGGAGCTGAATACCTAGAACGGTGATAATACACTGATATGTCTTGTTGACGACCGTCACGTGGCCTGCTGCATACATCTTTTCGTCCTGCTTCCAGGGATTAATATTAATATTGATCTGCTATTGAGAATGCAACATAAAAATCACACAATATAGTTCAATCTCATGCTTTAAGCGAGAGTAAGAAACAGATGCTACGCCAGCCATCGGTCAGCAGTTCAGGGGCTTTCCAATTGAGGAGAAACGATCAGCCGATGCCGCTGCGACTTTGCTCGTGGCCTTTTGAACTTTCAGTCTTCCGCCCATGTAATCGCTCGCAAAGTCCTTGAACAGCTAGCGTCCCAGTTTCTGCATCATCCTGCTTCCGTCTTGTGCATCAACGCGTCTCGCTGTCCCCCGTCGTCTGGACCACTCGGATTCGCGCTCACCGGCAGCTCATACAGAATGCAAATTTGTCTTTGTATCTATAGGATTACTACGGGATACCAATGGTAGCTGGGAGACGCAAAATCTAGGCATATCGCTTCCAACTGAAATCTACGGCTTGGTGAATGAGCAGGCATCGATACTGGTGTTTGACTCGATGACTACGTCGCGGGCGGTGGCTTAACCTTTCAATCCATCAGGCTCAAGGATGTCAGCGTGCCCCTCTTAACATCGCCATACTCTGTGTGTACGGCGTCTTTAACACTGATACATCTACTTCTTCAGCACGCTTCTACCCTCACATCAATTCAGGTCGAACGTGAACGCTTCAAGGTCCTGCCGCACTGCGACGGGCAGAGAGGCTATGTGCGGTTACAGACTCCTGCGTGAGCTGCATGATGAGAAGCGGTTCTAATATGAACGCTGGATATTCTGTTGCCCGAGTGCATCTTCCCAATACCCTGACCCGCTACCCTTGCCTGCCCCATCCCCTGTCTCCCTATCTACCGCTCCACACCACCATCCACTATCTCTCTCATCGCATTTAGTCCTAACTATGCTAATCCTCGCCCCTAGATCTGCCTCATTCTACTATTTGCCCCTCCGTATGGTAGTCGGTTTCTATCACACTGGCCCGCGCGTGGGGAGTCAGTGACGCCGTCCTACGACAGCACTTTGAAATCAGAGCGAAATTGACGCGCAAACCCCAGATCAAGCGAATATATCTCTTTGGAGTCACTGGAAACACCCGCTTGCATGGGGTGTGGCGCTTTTGGCCCGAGCAATGTTGTAGGTCTAGGTCGCATCAAGGTTGGCTCACACAGGCGGGAGCTACATCGCTTCCCGCCTTGAATTATCTGCGTTTCCTCCACTATGGCTCTCATCATTGTCCAGAATACGATTCTAGAGTCGCTCCTCGCGTTGATATACAGCAGAAAATTTGATAGCATCGACAACAGCCGTTCTACGAGCAAACCCAGCGCTCTCGGCATCGCAGACTTTCAGCCAGAATTTCCCATACAAGCGATCAGAAGAAGAAAGCTTTGCTATCGGAAGAAAATATCGAAATCATTCCTATCTTCCGATCGCATAACCATTCTGAACAGAACATACTTTCTCTGATACGTGGCGCTACCGATTTGCCTTTCTTTGTTTTGTTATTTAGCCAAATACAAGTGCACAATTTGGGTTCTGAGATTGGTTGCGATCAAGGGGAAATGGGGTCACGATACGTGAAGTGAAGTCTAGATACATCCACGTCGCCACACTCAATGTCTATCCACCCCCACACCCCCCCCACCGCCTCCAGCCATTGGCTGCCCCACTCAGGACACAGGTTCGACACCATCTGCAATCCATTATATGTCATTTCAAGTGTTGATCATACTGCCAAGCACGCCTCGAAGTGCATTGGCAGCAGGCTGGAGATTATCTTCAAGTGACTTGCCCGGACGCACCTGCCATACGAAGGCTCGACTCCAAATGCCCACTAGCCTTGCCCCCACACGAATGGCGACCCCCCAACCGAGTACTACCCGATTGTCATTGCCTGCGTCATTCCTGCCGCCACCGTCTCCGCCGTATACTTCAAAGAAACCGTCGCTGACGCCTTGTCCTTTTCCTCGCCACCCCCCTCTGCATCTTCTTCAAGTTAGATGGTGCTCGAGTTAGCCACCGTCGTTGTGGAGCAGCTCCAGACCCAGACACCTTTGCGTGAAGGCGACAGCGCGAGCACGAAATGAGGCGAGGAGATGCAAAAGGGCTATGGGTATTGGACGGTCGCAGGCCAGCATTTCGTCCTCAATAATGGACCAATGAAGGTCCACGTTGAGGCCTGCCCCTGCTATTCAAAATTGTCGAGCGCGGCGAGGCGCAAAGGGACAGGAAGCTAAAGGGGCAGAGCAGGTCCTAGGACTCGTGGAGGCTGCGAGAGAGTCGAAGCAGCGTCGTCAAAGGGGTTGATCACTGGTGTGTGCGCGTGGCCGTCTGAAGCTTTGGGACGGGATTCGAATCATAATGAACTTGTGTGGAATGGGCGAAGGACAAGTTCTGCATCAGTCATCGGCATTGTCGGTCAGCAGCTCAGGGGCTTGCCGATTGAGGAGAAGTGATCGGCCGACACCGGTGCTTTGCTCTTGACAGTCGCGGTCCAATGCTGCGAATTGGAATTTACACTTGTATCGCCCGGCTAGATCGACATTATGAAAAGCTTTGGGAACTTCGATGACGCTGTCCTAAGTACCTATGTCGCGATTGTCCCCCAGTACAAGTCCAGCTCCCTTCCGAAAGACCTTCCTTCCTCCCCGTTACCGTTACCGTTTCCCGAATCCCGGATCCTGAATGAGAATGAGAATGAATGCTAACCCGCCCATCCACTCCCGCAGGCCGCACAGAGCTCCGCATCTTCCTCGCGCTCTACACGCTCTCCCTCCCCTTCCAGCTCATCACCACCGGGTTTTTTCTCCAGCAGGTGCGTTCCCCTGTTCCATTCTTCCACTTGATGATTAACGCGAACGCGTACAGGGCAGCACCCCGCTGGTCGTACTCACCGGGATCCACGCGGCGCTCTTCTGGAGCCTGCCCGCAAACGGGACCGTTGCGACGCCGGTAGTCGAGGACTGCAGTGCGAGCAGTATCATCGTGCGTCTTTCCCCCTCCCCTTGCTCCGTGGAGCAAACGAAGAAGAACTCACCTCCTTCACAGCCATTCACCGCCATCCCGGCCGTCTTCTTCGCCGCGACGGCATACATCGCGCTCGACACGGGGATGCACTTCACGCACGTCTTCGTCCCGTCCTCCCCGCTCAACGAGCTGAAGAGCATACCCGTGTTCGTGCTCACTAGTATATGGCCTGCTGCGTGCGTGCCCTTCCTTTCTGCCCTTTCCCTCCCCTCCCTTCCCTATTCTGCCCCGTTCCACTATCAGGGCACGACGAGAATATCGGCTGACGACGTATAGGATTGGCAGCGCGGCCGCGATCTACTTCGTCCTGATAGCGTACATCGTGCTGGGCGTGCTCGTGCTGAGCGGCGTGCTCTTCGTCCTCAGCCAGCTGGACTGCTTTTTGCTAATAGCGTGATGCCTTTGAGTTCCACTACCATGAGCATTCCTCATCCGCTGTGGGCTTACAGTCGGTCCCGTTTTCAAAGGCGCATGTGCAATAAAGATGTTTTTTGCATAGATTTTGTGTTAACCAGAGGAGCGACACGAGCGTACGCTGTAGCTCACATATCACATGTGACCAACGTGTGTGTCCGCCAAAGTCGGTCTGCCACTCATCATCATACCGCTCTCGCTAATTCTGTCGTGCTTGCACTGTGGTCAGCATTTGGACGGCCATTAGGCTGCGAGTGGGGCATTTCCCTTCGCTTTTGCATTGGTGATCATACGACTGCGATCGAGGGAAATGGGACCACGTTGTGTGAAGTGGATGCGGCCATCACCCACGCTCCAACGGGGAATCTCCGAATCCTGGGAACTGCGCATGTCATATTACCGTCTAAATGCTGTGAAATCAACCACGCTCAAAACACGCTGCTCGCGGGCAGTGTACTTAGAATGGTCCCGGCGCTTTCCTGCCTTGTACTCTTGTTGATCTCGACCCTCATCATCCTTGACTCGTTGAAATGTTAGGAGCGACGGGATCAAAACGCACTGGCGAATCTATGGTATCTGACAGGCCTCTGAAGATACAACGTCCTGGGCACTCGCCCGATCATAACTCAGCACGCGAAGAACAAACGTTCATCTCCATCGGAACATCAGGCACGGTCACCAATGTTGGCGGAGACTATAACGTGTATCACGAACCGGGTAAGTTCAATAGAACCTTTCGATAATGCTCGAGTGACAAAGAGCTCAACCATATTCCGCAATCAAGCTGACAGCGCCATCCACACGAGTGCAATGATGACATGTATTCAAGACGCCCAGATGGGTTCGATTCTATTCCTGTCTTCAGCTTTCATACACAACTGATGCACAACATCTTTAGAGGAAAATATCGAAAAGTGGATAGACGCACCTGACACCTCCCCCAACTTCAATGCGGCGCGAAAGAAACATACGCCAGATACGGGATCTTGGTTTCTTGACGGACCTGTATTCAAACGATGGAAGGAGCATCCAGAGATTCTCCTCTGGCTTCACGGTGGTCGTGAGTGCTTCATCACACCATAATCTGTTTTGTACTGAAGCGATGAATGCACAGCTGGCTGCGGAAAGACCGTTCTGTGGTGCGTATATGGGATATCAAATATTTCGCGCGCAGCTGGACTCAAATAGCTACTTCAGTGCCGCTGCCGTCCAGGAAGTTGTCGACTTTTGCGATTCGACAGCATCCACAGGCTACGCTTCCTTTTTCTTTGATGGCAGGAGCGCCGAAACTGCGCTCTTGGTGCACGAAAAATTGGTTCGCTCCGTCATGATGCAGCTATCTTGTCGGTGCGATGGTGTACCAGTGGCCTTGGCAGAGATGTATCGGAAATGCGACAAGGGATCTCGCCAGCCGTCTATCAAATTGCTCGAGGCTACCCTGTTTCGTATTCTGGACAGCTTCGACGACGTTTATATTGTAATTGACTCCCTCGACGAGTGCTCCGAGAGGCAAGAGATCGTTCAATGGGTCCAGTCAATCACGTCGAGGGCATCTGGAAAGCTACATATGGTGGTATCCAGTCGCCCAGAGCCAGAAATTATGCAAGGCCTTCGTGAGCTCACGCAGCTGGAGGAGATCTGCATTTCTGGCCACCAAATGGAGTCCGACATACGGTCATTTCTCAATAAGCGCCTATCTCAGCGTGATGCCTCGAAGTGGACAAACGGTCAAAAGGGCATGATCAAGGAAACACTGACAGATGGCGCTGACGGAATGTGAGCTCCCAGCTGCGAATGAAAGGGTCCACGATTGACTGGGGGTATACTTCCAGGTTCCGCTGGGTTGCTTTGCAAGCCGATCACCTGATAAAATGTGCCAGCCCGCAGGACCTGAAGAAGCGGCTCAAGGCACTTCCCCGGGATTTGAACGAATCATATGCTAGGACTCTTTCAGAAAGCCCCGATCCCGGTAATCTAAAGAGGATCCTACAATGGCTCGCCTATTCCAGAAGAGCCATGACGGTAGACGAGATTGCTGATGTCGCAGTAGTCGACTTTGGGAGCGATGACTCAGGGCTGCCTGTGTATGACGCTGATCGAAGATTTGCGGATCCCGATCACGTCTTCAGCTTGTGTTACGGGCTTGTCACTGAGGTCGAAGGTACGGTAGCGTGTCGGTGCATCATGTCGCGTTCGCTGACAGGTTTCAATGAGCAGTCAATATGGAATCCAGGTCATGGTACACCCCGATATTGAAAAGTGCGCTGCCCTGTTGACAGATGAATTGATCAGTACTGACCCAAGCGCAGGATGTGTTAAGCTCGCGCATTTCTCTGTCAAGGAGTATCTAATCTCCGAGCACATCCTCTCTGGAGCTGCAGCCATATTTCACACCGACGAGCAATTGTCGCACTCAGTGATTGCGCGAACCTCCCTCGCATATCTTCTCCACTTTGACAAGTCCAACTCTCTCTCGAAAGACACACTGCCATTATTTCCCCTTGCTAGATACGCGGCAAATCATTGGGTCGCCCATCATCACTCTGCGGGCTCAGATCGCGGCAACGCTGCTGCTCGCCTGCAGCTTCAACTAAATTTTTTCGAGCCTTCGCCACCATATGCGATGCAGAATTGGCTTTTCTTGTGTGATTGGGAAACATTGCATGGGGATCAATTTGACCACAATGCTGGCATCGACTTTGCGCCTCCATTCTATTATGCTTGTCGCTCTGGTGTAACCACAGTGGTTCAAAATTTGATCAACAAAGGTGCAGATGTTAATGGCACCCGCGGATATTTTGGCCCGCCTCTGACAGCGGCGTCCAACCAAGGCCACCTCGAGACCGTTCGGCTGCTCTTAGCGCACGGCGCCGACGTCGACGTGGTGGATGAGGAATATCCACGCACTGCGCTGCAAGAGGCGGCCTCGAGGGGCCACCTCGAGATTGTCGAGCTTCTCTTGGCGCACAGCGCCGATGTCAACGCTGCAGAGGGGCTGTTGAAGGCGACTGCACTGATGGGATCATCTGAGAACGGCCACCTCGCGATCGTCGAGCTTCTCTTGGCGCACGGTGCCGATGTCGGCGCTGGAAGTGGGAAACACCACGGCACTGCGCTGCAACGGGCGGCCATGTGGGGCCACCTCGCGATCATCCAGCTTCTTTTGTCGCACGGTGCCGACGCCAACGAGCCAGAGGAGCCCGGGTGGGGGCATGCACTGTCAATGGCATCTATGCAAGGCCACCTCGAGATCGTCCAGCTGCTCTTGGCGCACGGTGCCGAAGTCAACGCTGCGGGGGGGTACGAGAAGAAGCCTGCGCTGTTACATGCATCTGAATACAGTCACCTCGCGATCGTGCAGCTGCTCTTAGCGCACGGTGCCCACGTCAACGCTAAACCGAAATACGGCAAGACTGCGCTAGGCATTGCATCCTCCCAAGGTCATGTTGTGATTGCCGAACTCCTGCGGGAGTATGGGGCCGTCGAAGGTTGGCAATCCAGCAGCAGTACAATGTCGAGATCATCGGAAAGTGATACCTCCGGGGTAGGTGGTGGGATAGCAGAGGTGGAAGAAGAAGAGGAGGATTAATATTCACAATGAAGTGATCATTAATGTATAGTTGTGAATTCTGGGTCGCATGAGGTGACTCATTCTGGGGCGGTTAATGTTTGCACCATCTGGCTCGTGGTCTAGATCAGTATCTATTTTGTCTCCAAATCCTCGCATGCCGACATATAACTTATTGAGCTGCTTCCTGCGGGCCTACCCTGGTGCACGTATATAACATATCGACAATTGCAAGCCCAGAACTGTTCGGGCCGATACTATAATGCCCACTGTGAGGCAGTCTCCACTCAATCTACTAGTCGCCCCAGTATTCTACGATAACACCCCGCTGGTGCATACATCGCATCATCGCCATCCCTGCGCCGTCACCACCCTCGTCCTCAGTGCCTGCATCAAAGGAACCGCCGCAGACGCGGTTCTCCTCAGCACCGCCTTTTTAACCACCCTCAAAGCAGCCACCATCGACATGTAGCAGCTGCAGTTGCAGACGCTCTTACGCTCTTACGGCAGCGGGAGAAAGAATGGACGCGAGGAGAAAGAGAAGTGGTATGCGACGGTCGCGGTTCAGAATGTTGTCCTCGACAATAGCATCATTGTGATCGACCCCCAAGGGGCGGCACGCCCATCAAGCGTGGCGAGGCGCAGTGCGACGCGATTCCGAAGAGGCAGAGCTGGAGATAAAATATAAACACACACCGACGGAGGAGTTTGATTACTAGAGTGTGGCCGCCTCGTCGTGAGCACGGGCATTAACACTGATGATTTGTTTGTAGACAGTGACCTCGTGCTTCTAAGACATGAATTGGAGCTGACGCTGAGATGCAAGGGGCCGGGCATGCAGTAATGATCGAGCCGCCGATTTCACGCGGCGATGTTCGAAACGATGGTCATGACGTCACGGATCGCCATCCCCTGCGTCGTCATCACCCTCGCCCTGCCTGCATCAAAGTCACCATCGCCTACGCCGGGGGCCGGACACGGAGGAATGATCGAGTCGTGGATCTCACGCGGCAGCGTTTGACGGGAGTGATGACGAGGGAGTATAGACGGGATCTTGATTTCCCTTCCTACCAGTGGCTGATCGCCTCCCCGTCGGCCGTCGAGTGGTGTTCGGCTTTGGGAGATGACACACCGCCATTAATATTGTCCAGCTGCCCGCGATTACAGTCCTAGATGCCATACACGATGACATTCGGTTTACGGTCAACTCTCTTATCTCCCCGCACGAACGCCGCCCACGCCCCCTTCACGCTTCCGTTGCGCCTCCGCGACTTTTGCCAATACATCCCTAAAAGGGGAGCGTAGTGGCTGCAAAAGGCAAGGTCCTTGTCGCCACGTGTGCAGGTACTGACAACCGAACCTCCCCACCCACTCCCTCACTCCCTCCTCTGTTATTCTGCCTCTGTGCTCTGCGGTGGAACTACTGCGATGATTCCCAATCTACGAACGAATGCACGAATGAACGCATCAAAACTCAAACCAGAATAGGGGCATGGCGACGCTGCCAGCGAACCGGAATTCCACCTTGCATCGCACATGCTAGATCGACCTTATAACAGGCTTGGAGACTCAAAGGTCCTGAGCGCGCAGTTGCCCTCCTACCCGCGATTTAGCTGCCAGGTTAGTCCTTGACTCTTCTTTGCAGCTGGTCTTGTTGGGGCGTACGTGGGGATAAGCGATCGGGTGGTTTGCTTTGGATATGCGACTTTGCGATTTGGGGCTTGGGTGGATGGGTGGGATCGTCGACTCAAACCCGTGCGACTGAAGGACTCGTTCGTCTCGAACCCGTTGCTTCACCTGTCGCTTCCCCCCTCTTGTCCCCGTCCACTTGCACATTATCACCTACTTCTTCCTTGACGCACCCCATACCTACCGCCTAAACGATAGCTAACACCTCTACCCTTCCTACAGATCGTCAAATCCAACTGATCCTCTACACAGGCGCATCCGCCTTCACCTCCTCCACGCCCGTGGGCGTCAACCCCGAGTGCGACACGCTTCTCGCGGGGTCGTGCATTACTGGAGAAATCGCGCCTGCGCTGCGCATGGCGTTTTACGCGGGGCTGGCGGTCCTCGCCAGGCAAGGAAGGCCCCTGTTGGTATGCCACGAATCTGATTTACGTCTCCCGCACGACCGTTAACGGAATCTCGCTCGCACCAACCAGACCGCATAGAGATCCGCATCTTCCTCGCGCTCTACGCGCTCTGCCATCCCTTCCAGCTCATCACCAACGAGTCCTTCCTCCAACAGGCATGTTCCTCCCCCTTCCCTTCCTCTCTGCTTGATTTCTAATGTCGATAATGGAACAGGGCAGCGCCCCACTGGTCGTGCTTACCGGGATCCACGTGGGCATCGTCGCGGCGCTCTTCTGGAGCCTGCTCAACAGGATCGCCGCTGATGGAGGTCTGGTAGTATCATCGTGCGTCTTTCCCCCACAACTAAAAGGACCTCAAGCTGACGCCTAATATTTTTGCAGCCCTTGACAGCCATCGCGGTCGCCTTCTGCGCTGCGACGACGTAAATCAGGCTTGACACAGAAATGCACTTCACGCACGTCTTCAGCCCGTCTTCCCCGCTCAACGAGCTGACGAGCATACCGGTGTTCGCGCTCACGAGGTATGACACGCTGCATGCGTCCTACTTCTTCGCCCAGAATCTCACGCTGACGATGAACTGAATTTGCACAGCGCGACGGCGATCTACTTGGTGCACATGGCGTACATCGTGCTGGGTGCACTGAACGAGGTCCGCCCGATGTGGTTCTACGTGCTAAGCGGGGTGCTCTTCGCGCTCAGCCAGCTGGACTACTTCTTGTTGAACAAGCTTATCTGCAGGGTGCTTTCTGTTTTGTTTCGTCTCTTCCGTCCCTTTATTCCCTGCTATTCCATGTGCTGTGGGGACGGCTGCTGATAAGACTATCATGGACAGGGTATGAACGCGAAGATCGACGGGAGCTTCGTGGCGTCGCTCTGTGAGACGCCGGCTCTGGGCGTGGCGTACCTCGCGCGGCGGAGTATCACCAAAGGTCCGTGTTGTTATCATGGCTTCATCTATACCTTTGAGTACGCCGATGCTGATGTGCCTTGCAGGATCGTGGGACGGCGAGTACCCCGTACAAGAAACTATCTCCCGTGGAGTTGGTAATCCGGCGTTTGCGCAAAACCGATCCCCTGCAAGAGAGGACACAGAATAGCCTACGAAGACATGAAGACGAGGGCGACCCAGAAGTGGAAATGACGAATACGAAGAGGAGAAGACGCGGACTCGGATATCGATTGAACGATTTAACGACTCGTGCGATGCGACTCGTGCGATGCGATGGACTAGACCTTGACTCTTCCCTTTGCCTTCTTGCACGCTCTTGTACTTATTTTACTTTTGCACGGGATACCTATCACGTATCACCTACCCTCCGCCTCCTTCCTTACTCTCCGAATCCGTACTCTCCCCGCTCTTCTTCTTATTTACTGCCCCGGGTCTACTTCGCTTCGCTTACCCAATGTAATACCAATACCTTCGATGCCTGCAGCGTGGTTTAATGATATATTCTTCTACGTATATATTACTGCTGTTAGGTTGCTACTAAGTATGATGCATGAGTATGTAATCTCATGTGATTGTAATGTGTGCGTCCTGCCAGTGCGCGCTTCACGTAACGCCTGCAAATTCCACCACAAACTTTCATCCGCTTTCACCCAACTTCCACCTGCTTTCATCATCCTCAACGCTATAGACTTGCAGTGACTCCCATCTTGAAAGGCGCAAGTGAGATGATATGTTTTCTGCGTAGTTTTGCGCTAATCACAGGATAGATACTAGTAGATTGAAGATTCACCCTCCACTGCTGCTGCTGTGGTATTGTACCATCCCGCCACCGAAAGATTCGCAGAGCGAGATTGATCAAGCGACGGCCCAGATCTTTTTTTTGCACATCCAATCTCTCGCACGTCGCGTGTTTCTTTTCGTTCAAGGTCGTACTGTCCAAGGGAGCGATATCGGCAGATCCACACACGTCACAGCCGATTCCCAAACGATTTTACAGTGAAATAGATCGAACCCAGCCAAGAATTGTATGACCAATGACCAGCTCTTATACCATCGCTGATTTGGATCCACGCAGATCCACTGGATATGGGCATCTCACAATGTCAAGAATGTGGGGCCAGTGCCACCTACCACATGCAGATCGACATCCAGCGCTCCCCTGTCCCGCATCTACTTCAATCATATGATGCGCCAAATGCAGGAGAAGTGCTATCTATCAGTCGCCTGTTATCCAACGCTCTGCGCACTCTCAGGGCGGTCGATGCCGAAATTAAGAAGATTTCTGCGGCGTCGAGCTATCTACGTGAAAAGCGCGACGCTCTTCGGAATACAATTCGCCGACATGACCCCCTTCTTGCGCCGATACGGCGCCTTCCAGAAGACGTGCTACGGCACATATTCTACCACTCCCTCCCTGGTTCGCATGAACAGTCCAGTTTCGACAACGTTCTTGTTGCTCCTCTACTTTTGACACAGGTCTGCAAGGCTTGGAAGCAGTGCGCGATCTCCTCGCAGCGGCTGTGGGCATCCTTCATGATAAAAAGCGACGCTCCCCCCAAAGTTTCACTGGTGAAGACATGGCTATCGCACGCGAAAAGCATCCCGCTATCCCCACACTTGTCATTGTATGACACAAATGCTGAAGCTCGCCGTGCTTGGCCAGCTGTAGCGGAGGCCATTCAATACTGCGATCGATGGGACAATCTCACCGTGCGGTCACCGCTTGGTACGCTGCGACGATTCGGCTCTGTCCGTGGACGTCTTCACTCGTTATACCGTCTTTCTATGTCGCTGCTGGGCCCGGACAGCGATAATCATCAGATAATTGATGCCTTCGAATTTGCGCCTCGATTACGCAAGGTGGAGTTGCGTGATGTATATCCGGAACAGCTGCGATTACCTTGGCAGCAGCTAACCAGTATGGAGTTCAGCTCCTTTTCGCATGATCTTTTATCCTTGCATTCAGCGCTCCAGCCATTGGTCAACTTGGTTTTTCTCTCGATTAACTACACAGGCAGCACGACATACCCGCCTTCGCTCACTCCTATTACCCTCTCCCATCTCACATACCTGGCGATTGTCATGCCCTTCAAAATAGGAAATCTATGTGCCATAATTCGATGCCCAGTCCTGCACTCACTGTCCTTCAAGGTGTCGGATCATTCGTGGATTTGCGGCCCATTCTTTTCCTTCTTCCAAACCCTACTGTCTCTCGAGATATTCGAGATCGAGCAAGCAGCTGTTGCTGTGGAGGATGTCCACGCTGTGTTATCCGTAGCGGATTCCACATCGCCGATTGGAACAATGCCGACATTGACTTCACTATCCCTGATCTTTGAAGACATGGGGTCACATGCCATGTCGAGCCCGTATTTCACACTTCTTGCAGCTTTAACACATCTTCAAGACTTCAAAATCCGTATACACCCTGCCAAAGTCGATGATCACACACCAACGCGGCTCATCAAATACCTTCTCGCCATGCCTACGGTGACATCCTTTTCTCTTGATTGCGATGGAGCGCTGCTCGGAAGCACCTTCATCTCCGCTATGATCTGTATAGCGCCCTCTTCCGGTGCCAGGAACGATCCCTGCCTGCTACCCAGGCTGAAATCACTCGATATCAACGCCGAGTTTCCTTACGAACATCTTGTGGATGTCATGGTTTCTCGCAATGGTATATTCGGGGTAGCGCAGTTGGAGCGTGTAGTCCCCCCTGACGACATATGGAATTCCGCAGACCTGCTGTCTAGACTGGAGCAATGCGGGATCTTGGGGACCATGGAAAAGAGGGTGAGCTCTAAATGACAAAACTCAGGTAAGAGGTGCTCCCAGTATGATGCGGTTCAATATTGATTTTTAAGCCCCTTTTTAGATAGTTTGATGTGATTCGAGCAATTTTGAATTATACAAGTGCTCAGTGCTCAGGTATGGTCGTCCCAAGTTTGCGCGCGTAATCGAACATGTGGCACCAACTTAAAGCTCAGTGCCACTGCTCAGTAAAAAAGCCATGCGTGTAATCCATATAATTGAAATTCAGTGTCGTTCGAAGTTGAAGAATCCGACAGCAGCACAATGTCAACATCTTCGGAAGGTGATTTAGAGGAGGAGGAGGAGGAGGAGGAGGAGGAGGAGGAGGGACAAGTTGTGCATGAAGAGAGCATCAATATATCGGCCTAAATTCTGAATCACACGATAACATTAGCACCATATGGATGTCCACATAGATCAGCAGTTTGTAAACAGTCGCATGCCGAGCAACACTGCATTGAGTTTCTCCTGGCATGCCTTCTCCGGTGCCCTCCTGTCCCCGCAACATATACACCAATAGGTGTTCTTCATCCTGTCCAGACTTGAGTTCTACAGTGTGGCGCCTTCAGAACCTTTTACCTGCTGATATTTAGATGAATGGATGCAGTTGGCGTGGGTCGTCCGCACTGTGCAACGTAGCACACCCATTCCGTTTTTCAATGTGTTTTGGGGCTTTGCATAAATAATGAACCGCCAGGGTATGTACATCCGAGCCATCTTCTCGCCTTCAAGAGGCCTGTGAATGTGGCACAATGGCATCTTATTTAAGGGCGGGGATGCGTTTCCGAGGACGCACTTATATACTTTCAGGCAGCAACGTGGCGTCGGAGACAGAGGAGAGGCATTGTCAATATCAATTTGAATGAAGACAACGAATTACAAGCTCAGGGGGCTGTCCGGGATTGTCCGGGCCGACGCGACATTTTCCAGTATCTGAGTCTTAACTCCTGGTTGTTCTCAAATTTCAAGAGATACTACCGACTCGAACACCAATGTTGGACATACGCGACTATTGATTGAGGCCCACATCCACGTCGCCACACTCAATGTCTATCCACCCCCCCACCGCCTACCATTGGCTGCCCCATTCAGGACATAGATTCGACACCATCTGCAATCCATTATATGTCATTTAAAGTGTTGATCATATTGCCAAGCACGCCTCGAGGTGCATTGGCAGCAGGCTCGAGAATACCTAAAAGTTACTTGCCCAGACGCGCTTGCCATACCAAGGCTCGCATCCAAATGCCCACTAGCCTTGCCCCCACACGAATGACGACCCTGCAACGGAGTACTACACAATTGTCATCGCCTGCATCATTCCTGCCGCCACCGTCTCCGCCGTATGCTTCAAAGAAACCATCGCTGACGCCTGGTCCTTCTCCTCGCCATTCCCCTCCACATCTTCTTCAAGTTCGATGGCACTCGATTTAGTCACCGTCGTTTTGGAGCAGCCACAGACCCGGACGCTCTTGCGTGATGGTGAAAGCGCGAGCACGAAATGAGGCGAGGAGATGCAAAAGGGCTATGGGTATTGGACGGTTGCGGGCCAGCATGTCGTCGTCGATAACGGCCCAGTGGAGGTCCACGTTGAAGCCTGCACCTGCTATTGAAGAGCATCGATCATTAGGGCGAGGCACAATGGGACACGAAGCTAAAGGGCAGAGCAGGTCCCAGGACACTCGTGGGGGCTGTGAAGGAGTCGAAGCGGCGACATAAACCGGTTCCGCCAAAGGGGTTTGATCACTAAGGTGTGGCCGTCTTAAGCTTGGGACATCATGATTAACTTGTGTTGAACGGGCAAGGGTTGGGCGAGGAACAAGTTCTGCATCGTGCATCGGCATTGTCGGCCAGCAGCTCAGGGGCTTGCCGATTGAGGAGAAGCGATCGGCCGACGCCAGTGCTTTGCTCTCGACAGTCACGGTCATCTTTCGCCCTGACAATGCTGCGAATTGGAATTTATGTATCGCCCGGCTAGATCGCCATTATGACAAGCTTTGGGAACTTCGATGCGCCGTCCTACCCGTGGTGCAACCTATTTTACCGCCAGCTTAGTCTTGGGTGTCTTCATTCCTGCGGGTGTTGTTGAGGCATCTGTGGGATGGGGCCAAGATGGGGCGATCGGTGTGTTAGAGTTGGATGCGCGACATTCGATTTGCTTGGGTGGATGAAGCGGGATTGTGCTCCCTGTTTGCGCGTATCCGGGCAGGTGAAGACATCGGTCGAATCGAACCCGTTTCTTGACCTGGAGTCGCTTCCCCTTTTGGTTCCTCCACTTGGACGTACCTCCCAATCCTTCTCCCTTAACAGTCCGTGTCTACATCCCAAGCGATAGCTAATACCCCATTCACCCTCCCCGTAGATCCTCAAAAACCAACCGACCCTCCTCACAGGCTCCGCCTCCACCTCCTCCGCGCCCGCAGGCGTCAACCCCGAGTGCGGCACGCTCCTCGCGGGGAGCGACCACTCCCTGGGCAACATCGCGAACATCATCGCGTGTGCGCTGAGCATGTTATTCTGCGCGGGGCTCGTTGTCCTCGCCGGCCAAAGGAAGGCCGCAGTCGGTATGTCGCGTTTTCCCCCCAGTCCAAGTCCAGTTCCCTTCCGAAGGACCTCCCCTCATCCCCATTACCCCATTACCGTTCCCTTAACCCCAGATCCTGAATTAGAATGAGAATGAATGCTAACCCGCCCACTCTCGCAGGCCGCACAAAGCTCTGCATCTTCCTCGCGCTCTACACGCTCTCCCTCCCCTTCCAGCTCATAACCACCGGGTCTTTCCTCCAGCAGGTGCGTTCCCCCGTTCCGTCCTTCCTGTCTTCCCTTATTATCTTGAACTTGATAATGTGCACAGGGCGGCACCCCGTTGGTCGTCATCACCGGGATCCATGCAGGCATCGTCGCGACGCAGGTGGTCGAGGACGGGAGCGCGAGCAGCATCATCGTGCGTCTTTCTCCCTTTACCTTGCGCTATGCTCCACCACCAAAAGAGAACATACGCTGACGCCTACCCCCTCCCCCACAGCCATTCACCGCCATCTCGGTCGTCTTCTTGACGTACATCGCGCTTGACACGGGGATGCAGTTCACGCACGTATTCGGCCCGTCGTCCCCGCTCAACGAGCTGAAGAGCATACCGGTCTTCGTGCTCACCAGCATATGGCCTGCTGTGTATGTGCTCCTCCCTCCCTTCCATTTTCTTCCCTTCCCTTCCCTTCCCTTCCCTTCCCTTCCCTTCCTTTCCCTTCCCTGTTCCTATATCAAGGAATGCTCCTTTCATTCCCTGTTATTCCGTGTGTGGAATGTGGACAGCTGCTGATAAGAATATCATGGACAGGGCGTGAACGCGAAGATCGACGGGAGCTTCGTGGCGACGATACTGGAGACGGCGGCTGTGGGCGTGCTGCATCTCGCGTGGGGAGTATCACCGAAGGTCCGTATTTTCTATGCCTTTGAGTGCCCCGATGCTGATGCGCCGTGCAGAATCGTGGGACGACGAGTACCCCATACAGGAAGACTATTTCCCACGGAGTTGAGGATTTGGTGTTTACGCAAGACCGACCCCCTGCAAGAGGGGACACAGAAAAGCCCACGAAGAAATGAAGACGAAGACGACGCTGATGCCGAAATGGAAATGACGAATACGAAGAGGAGAAAACGCGGACTCGGATACAGATTGGTGATTGAACGACTCGTGCGATGCGATGGACTGTAGACCCTGCCTACCCTTTGCCCCCTTTGCCCCTTTGCTCTTACTTTGCTTTTTGCGCGGGATACCCACCACCTACACTTACTATCCTCTCCGTACGCTACCCCGCTCTTCTTCTTCGCTGCCCCAGATGCGCTTCGCTTCGCATTCCTAATATAATACCAGTACCTTCGACGCTTGCAGCGCGCTTGCGCTTTTTTTGATGTTTCCTTCTACGTATCTATTATTTTCGCGGTTGGTGATTTGTTTCCGGTGCTGGGTTGCTATACAGTATCAGTTATGACAGTACAATGCATTAGTATATAATCTGATGTGAAATGATGTGTTTGTGCTGCGCGCTTAGCGTGACGCCTTCAGGTTCGACCTATCACCAGTTTTTATCATCCGCTAAAAGGCGCATGAAGATGTTTTCTGCATAGATTTTGTGTTAACCAGAGGAGCGACACCAGTGTACGCCAGCGATGTAGCTCACATGTGACCAACGTGTGTGTCTGCCATTGGTCTGCCACTCATCATCATACCGCTCTCGCTAATTCTGTCGTGCTTGCACTTTTGGACGGCCACTAGGCTGCGTGTGGGGCATTTCCATTCGCTTTTGCATTGGCGGTCGATTGCGATCGAGGGAAATGAGACCACGTTGTATAAAGTGGACACAGCCCTCCATGCTCTTGGCAACGGGGGATCTCCGAATCCTGGGTACTGCGCATGTCAGATTAACGTCTAAATGCTGTGAAATCAACCACGCTCAAAACACGCTGCTCGCGGGCAGTGTACTTAGAATGGTCCCGGCGCTTTCCTTGTACTCTTTTGATCTCGACCCTCATCATCCTTGACTCGTTGAAATGTTAGGAGCGACGGGATCAAAACGCACTAGCGAATCTATGATATCTGACAGGCCTCTGAAGATCCAACGTCCTGGGCACTCGCCCGATCATAACTCAGCACGCGAAGAACAAACGTTCATCTCCATCGGAATATCAGGCACGGTCACCAATGTCGGCGGAGACTACAACGTGTATCACGAACCGGGTAAGTTTGATGGACACCTTTCGACAATGTTCGAGCGACGAAGAGTTTAACCATATCCCGCATTCAAGTTGACAGCACCGTCCACACGAGGGCAGTAATGAAATGTATTCAAGACGTGCACATGGGTTCGCCTGCGATTTCTATCTTCCCTTTCACGCACAGCTGACGCACAATATCTTCAGAGGAAAAGATCGAGAAGTGGATGGATGTACCAGACACCTCCCCCAACTTCAATGCGGCCCGGAAGAAACATACACCGGGCACGGGATCTTGGCTTCGCGACGGATCTACATTCAAAAGATGGAAGGAGGATCCAGGTTTTTTATTGTGGCTTCACGGTGGTCGTAAGTGATTCATCACTTTGTGACCTACCTGTTGCTGACACGTGGAGTGCACAGCTGGCTGCGGAAAGACTGTCTTGTGGTGTGTAGATGCGATATCCATTTTTGCGCGCCTGTGAACTCACAGGGTGTCTTTAGCGCTGCTGCGATACAGGCAGTTATAGACTTCTGCGATTCGAAAGCTTCCACAGGTTATGCTTACTTCTTTTTTGATGCCAGGAGCGCCGAAGCTGCGCTCTTGGTGCACGAGAAATTGGTTCGCTCCATCATCTTCCAGCTGGCTCACCGATGTGATGGCATACCAGTGGCCTTGGCGGAAATGTATGCCAAATGCGACAAAGGATCTCGCCAGCCGCCCATCGAAATGCTCGAGGCCACTCTTCTTCGCATTATGGACAACTTCGACGACGTCTACATTGTGATAGACTCGCTCGATGAATGTTCTGAGAGGAAGGATCTCCTTGCATGGATAATGTCGATGACGTCGAGAGCATGCAAAAAGCTGCATATGATGGCCACCAGTCGTTCTGAGCCAGATATCGGGCGGAGTCTTCGTTCTGTTATGGGCCTCCTGGACGTCTCGGTCATCGGCTCGGCTGTCAAGGCAGACATCAGCACCTTCCTTGACACAAGGATGGCGGCCATCGAAGATTGGAACGAACCGGGTTTAAAAGAGCTCATTAAAGATTCGCTCTTAGACGGTTCCGATGGAATGTAGGTGACCGGTTGTGTCCCATCCCGCTCTTATCTCACACGGAACAATTTGCAGGTTTCGATGGGTTGCACTACAGATCGACGGGCTCCTGGAATGCGTCAGTCGCGAGGAACTGGAACAGCAGTTGAAATCTTTGCCGAAAGGATTAGACGAGACATACGCGAAGATCCTTTCTCGAAGCGTTCGTCCAAAGCAACTGAAGATGTTCCTTCAATGTTTAGCCTTCTCAAGACGCGCACTGGCGGTACATGAGATCGCCGAGGTGGCGACAGTGGACTTCGATTCATCCGACCTACCAGCGTACAACGGTCGGTTGCGATACACGGATCCCAGTAAAGTGGTCAACATTTGTTATGGTCTTGTCACCGAGGTCGATGGTGCGTTGGTTTTCCCATGAGCAATGAACAAGATGCTGAACGATGGGCAGGCGTCGTCAAGCTCGCGCACTTCTCTGTCAAAGAGTATCTGATTTCCGAGACGATCCTCTCTGGAGTTGCGGCGCAATTCCACACCACCGAGCCACTGTCCCATTCTACTATCGCGCAAATTTGCGTGGCATATCTTCTCCACTTTGATAAGCCCGGATCCCTTTCCATCGAAACCTTGGCATTATTTCCCTTGGCCCAATACGCGGCAGAGCACTGGGTCGCCCATTGTCACTCTGCTGGCTCGGATCAAAGCAGCACTGCTGCTCTCCAGCAGCTGCAACTGCATTTTTTCGAGCCTTCGCCACCATATGTGATGCATAATTCGCTTCACTTGTACGAGATGCACAATTTGCATCCCTGGTACAATGCACGTAAAGTTAACTTTGACCGCAAAATCGAGGACTTCTCGTCTCCGTTCTATTATGCCTGTCTCTCTGGTCTCGCCACGGTGGTTGAACACTTGATCAGCAAAGGTGCGGATGTCAATGACAACCGCGGGTGGATTGGCCCCCCTCTGACAGCGGCGTCCGACCAAGGCCACCTCAAGACCGTTCAGCTGCTCTTAGCGCACGGCGCCGACGTCGCCGCGGTAGGTGGGAAATATTTAGGCACTGCACTGCAAGAGGCGGCCTCGAGGGGCCACCTCGAGATCGTCGAGCTTCTCTTGGCGCACAGCGCCGATGTCAACGCTGCAGAGGGGCTGGGGGAGGAGTCTGCACTGATGGGATCATCTGAGAACGGCCACCTCGCGATCGTCGAGCTTCTCTTGGCGCACGGTGCCGATGTCGGCGCTGGAAGTGGGAAACATAGAGGCACTGCGCTGCAACGGGCGGCCTTGCAGGGCCACCTCGCGATCACCCAGCTTCTTTTGTCGCACGGTGCCGACGCCAACGAGCCAGAGGAGCCCACGTGGGGGCATGCACTGTCAATGGCATCTATGCAAGGCCACCTCGAGATCGTCCAGCTGCTCTTGGCGCACGGTGCCGAAGTCAACGCTGCAGGGGGGTTCTTCAAGAAGCCTGCACTGTTAGAGGCATCTGAAAACGGTCACCTCGCGATCGTGCAGCTGCTCTTGGCGCACGGTGCCCACGTCAACGCTAAATCGACATTCGACGACACTGCGCTAGGCCTTGCATCCTCCAAAGGTCATTTCGCGATTGCTGAGCTCCTGCGGGAGCATAGGGCTGTCGAAGGTTTACAATCCAGCAGCAGTGCAATGTCGATATCGTCGGGAAGTGCTGCCTCCGTGGTAGGTAGTGGGATAGCAGAGGTGGAGGAAGATGGGGAGGATTACTATTCACAATGAAGTGATCATTAATTTATAGTTGTGAAGTCTGGGTCGCATGAGGTGGCACATTCTGGGGCGGTTAATATTTGCACCATCTGGCTCGTAGTGTAGATTAGTATTTATTCTGTCTCCAAATCCTTGCATGCCGACATATAATTTATTGAGCCGCTTCCTGCCGGGTGCACGTATATAACGTGCTTAGCGCTGTCCGGGCCGATACTATAATGTCCACTGCGAGGCAGTCCCCACTCAATCTCCCGGTCGCCCTCGTATTCTACGATGACACCCGCTGGTGCATACATCACATCATCGCCATCTCTGCGTCGTCGCCACCATCATCCTCAGTGCCTGCATCAAAGGAACCGCCGCCGACGCGGTTCTCCTCAGCACCTCCTTTTTAACCACCCCCAAAGAAGTCACTATCGACATGTAGCAGCTGCATTTGCAGACGCTATTACGCCCTTAGGGCAGCGCGAGAAATAATGGAGGCGAGCAGAACGAGAAGTGGCATGTGACGGTCGTGGTTCAGAACGTCGTTCGCGACAGTGGCATCATTGTGGTCGACCCCCAGGGGCAAGCTTGACGAGACGCAGTGGCACGCGAATCTGAAGAGGCAGAGCAGGGCGCTTGAGGAGCTAGTGCGAGGAGTACAAGATAAAATATAAGCACACACCACCAAAGGAGTTTGATTATGATTATTGGTGCGTGGTCGCCTCGTTGTAATTACAACGCTGATGATTTGTGTGTAGACGGTGAAACATAGACTGGAGCTGACGCTGAGATGCAAGGGGCCGGGCATGTAGTAATGATCGAGTCGCCGATTTCCCGCGGCGATGTTCGAACCGACGGTCATGTCGTCACGGATCGGCATCCCCTGCGTCATCGCCACCCTCGTCCTCGGTGCCTGCATCACAGACACCATCGCCGACGCCGGGGGCCGGGCACGGAGGAATGATCGAGTCGTGGATCTCACGCGGCGGCGTTTGACGGATTGATGACGAGGGAGAGACGGGATCTTGATTTGCCTTAAGCTTCCTCCACAGATGTCGAATCGAGTGGTATTCGGCGTTGGGAAATGCTACCACCGCCATTAAAATATTGTCCAGGCGATCACAGCCCCAGATGCCATACACGATGACATTCGGTTTACTGGCAACTCCCTTATCTGCCCGCACGACCGCCGCCCACACCCCCTTCACGCTTCCGTTGCGCCTCCGCGACTGTTGCCAATACATCCTAAAAGAGGAGCGTAGTGGCTGCAAAAGGCAAGGTCCTTGTCGCCACGTGTGCAGGCACTGACAACATTGCCCTCCCCATCCTCCTCCCTCCCTCGTCTCTTATTGTGCCTTTGTGCCCTGCTGTGGAACTACTGCGCTGATTCCAAATCTACAAACGAATGCGCGAACCGATCAAACTCAAACCAGAATTGGGGCATGCCGACACTGCGAACCGGAATTCCAGCTCGCATCGCACATGCTTGATCGACCTTATGACAAGCTTTGGGGACTTCAAGGTCCTGTGCGCGCAGTCGCCTTCCTACCCGTGATATAGCTGCCAGGTTAGTCTTTGACTCTTCTTTGCTGCCTTGTTGTAGGGATAAGTGATCGGGTGGTTTGATTGACTTTGCGATTTGGGTCTTGGCCGGATGGGCAGGATTGTCGACTCAAACCCGTGCGACTGCAGAACTCGGTCGCCTCGAACCCGTTGCTTCACCTGTCGCTTCACCCCTCTTGTCCCTGTCCACTTGCACATTATCACCCACCCTTCCCTTGACGCGCCCTATGCCTACCACCTACACGATAGCTAACACCCCTGCCCTTCCCATAGATCCTCAAATCCAACCGATCATCTTAACAGGCGCATCCGCCTTCACCTCCTCCGCACCCATAAGCGTCAACCCCTAGTGCCACACGCTTCTCGCGGGGTCGTGAATTCCTGGAGAACATCGCGCCTGCGCAGAGCCTGGCGTGGTCGTTTCCGAGCGAAGGAAGGCAGCTGTGGGTATGTCGCGAATCTGACTTACGTCTCCCGCACGACCATTAACGGAATCTCGCTCACACCAACCAGACCGCATAGAGATCCGCATCTTCCTCGCGCTCTACGCGCTCTGCCATCCCTTCCAGCTCATCACCAACGAGTCCTTCCTCCAACAGGCATGTTCCTCCAACAGGCATGTTCCTCCCCCTTCCCTTCCTCTCTGCTTGATTTCTAATGTCGATAATGGGAACAGGGCAGCACCCCGCTGGTCGTGCTTATCTGGGTCCACGCAGGTATCGCGGCGGCGCTCTTCTGGAGCCTGCTCGCAACGGGATCGTCGCGACGCAGGTGGGGGAGGATGGGAGCGCTAGTAGTATCATCGTGGGTCTTTCCCCAACAACCAAAAGAACTCACGCTGACGCTTAATCTTTCTGCAGCCCTTCACAGCTATGGCGGTCGCCTTCCTCGCTGCGACGACGTACATCGCGCACCACACGTGAATGCACTTCACGCACGTCTTCGGCCCGTCCTCCCCGCTTGGTGAGCTGACGAGCATACCGGTGTTCGTGCTCACTAGTACACGGCATGCTGCGTGCGTCCTACTTCCCTATTTCTTCATCCAGAATCTCACGCTGACGATGGACTAGGTTTGCACAGCACGACGGCGATCTACTTGGTGCACATGGCGTACATCGTGCTGAGTGCACTGAACGAGGTCCGCCCGATGTGGTTCTACGTGCCGAGCGGGGTGCTCTTCGTGCTCAGCCAGCCGGACTACTTCTTGTTGAACAAGCTTATCTGCAAGGTGCGTTCTGTTTTCTTTCGTCTCTTCCGTCCCTTTCATTCCCTGCTATTCCATGTGCTGTGTGGACGGCTGCTGATAAGACTATCATGGACAGGGCATGAACGCGAAGATGGACGGGAGCTTCGTGGCGTCGATATGTGAGACGGCGGCTGTGGGCGTGGTGTACCTCGCGCGGCGGAGTATCACCAAAGGTTCGTATTGTTGTCATGGCTTCATCGATGCCTTTGAGTACGCCGATGCTGATGCACCTTGCAGGATCGTGGCACGATGAGTACGCTGTACCCCGCAAGAGAGGACACGGAAAGGCCCACGAAGACGGAGGCGAACCCGAAGTCGAAACGACGAATACGAAGAGGAGCAGACGCGGACTCGGATATGGATTGAACGACTGATGTGCTGCGATTCATGCGATGCGATGGACTAGACCCTGACTTTACCCTTTCCTCCTTGCACCCCCATGCACTTCTTTTGCTTTTGCACGGGATACCTATCACCTATTGCCTACCCTCTACCTCCCATACTTTCCGAACCCGTGCGCTACCCGGCTCGTCTTCGTATTTGTTACCCCGGTTCTGCTTCGCCTCGCATGCCTAATGTAATACCAATATTACCTTCGATGCTTGCACCCCGCTTTTTTGATGTTTTCTTCTACGTATCTATTACTTTCACATCTGGTGATTTGGTTCTGATGTTAGGTTGCTATAAAGTATCAGTCAGGATAGTACAATGCATGAGTATGTAATTTGATGTGATATAATGCGTGCGTCCTGCCGATGCGCGCTTAATGTGACGCCTTCAAGTTCCACCACCACCACCACGAGCTTTTACCTGCTTTCATCGTCCTCGACGCCATAGACTTGCAGTGCCTCCCATTCTGAACGGCGCATGTGAGATGAAATGTTTTCTGTGTAGGTTTAAGTTAATCAGAGGAAAGACACTCGTAGATTCACCTTCTCCACTGCTGTGATATCATACCATCTCGCCACCGATTCGCAAAGCAAAATTGCTCAAGCGGCGGCCCATATATTTTCTTTGCACATCCAATCTCGGCACGTCTCGGATTTCTTTTCGTTCAAGGTCGTACTGTCCAAGGGAGCGATATTGGCAGATCCATACACGGCACAGCCGATCAATAGCCGATTCCCGAGCGATTTTATAGGGAAATAGTTCGATCCCAGCCAAGAATTGTATGTGCAATGTCAAGCTCTTATATCATCAACGCTGATTTGGATCTGCGTAGATATACTGTGGATATGGGCATCTTACAATGTGAAAAATGTGGGGCCGATGCCACCTACGACATCCAGATCGACATCCAGCGCTCCCCTGTGCAGCATCTACTCCAGTCGTATGATGCGCCAAACGCAGGAGAAGTGCTCTTTATCAGGGGCCTGTTAGCCACCGCTCGGCGGACTCTCAGTGCGGTCGATGCCGAAATTCAGAAGATTTCTGCGGCGTGGAGCTATCTACGTGAAAAGCGCGACACTCTTCAGAATTCAATTCAGCGGCATGACTCCCTTCTTGCGCCGATACGGCGCCTTCCAGAAGACGTTCTACGACACATATTCTACCTCTCCCTCCCTGGTTCGCATAAACAGTCCAGTTTCGACAACATTCTCGTTGCTCCTCTACTTTTAACACAGGTCTGCGAGCCTTGGAAGCAGTGCGCGATCTCCTCGCAGCGGCTATGGGCCTCCTTCAAGATAAAAAGCGACGTTGCCCCACAAGTTTCACTGGTGGAGACATGGCTATCGCACGCGAAAAGCATCCCGCTATCCCCACACTTGAAATTGTTTTCCACAAATGCTGAAGCTCGCCGTGCCTGGCCAGCTGTAGCGGAGGCCATTCAATACTGTGATCGATGGGACAATCTCACTGTGATGTCACCACTTGGTACGCTGCGACGATTTGGCTCTGTCCGCGGACGTCTTCACTCCTTACGCTGTCTTTCTATTACGCTGCTCCCAGGCCCGGGAAGCGATAATCATCAGATAATTGATGCCTTCGAATTTTCCCCTCGACTACGCAAGCTGAAATTGCGTGATGTATCTCCGAAGCAGCTGCGACTACCTTGGCAGCAGCTAACCAGTATGAAGTTCATCTCCTTTCCGGATGATCTTTTATCCTTGCATTCAGCGCTCCAGCCATTGGTCAACTTGGCTTTTCTCTCGATTAACTACACAGGCAGCACGACGTACCCGCCTTCGCTCACTCCTATTACCCTCTCCCATCTCACATACCTGGCGATTGTCATGCCCTTCAAAATAGGAAATCTATGTGCCATGATTCGATGCCCAGTCCTGCACTCACTGTCCGTCAAGGTGTCCGATTATTCGTGGATTTCCGGCCCATTCTTTCCCTTCTTCCAAACCATACTGTCTCTCAAAATATTCGAGATCGAGCAAGCAGCTATTGATGTGGAGAATTTCCACGCTGTGTTACCCATAGCGGATTCACCATCGTTGATTGGAACAATGCCGACATTGACTTCACTATCCCTGATCTTTGAAGACATGGGGTCTCATGCCTTGTTGAGTCCGTATTTCGCACTTCTCGCAGATTTAACGCATCTCCGAGACCTCAAAATTCGTATACACCCCGCCAATGTCAACGATTACACGCCAGCGCGGCTCATCAAATACCTTCTCACCGTGCCTACAGTGACATCGTTTTCTCTCGATTGTGATGGAATGCTACTCGGAAGCACCTTCATCTCCGCTATGATCTATATAGCGTGCTCTTCCAGTGCCAGGAATGATCCCTGCCTGCTACCCAGGCTGAAGTCACTGGATATTAACGCCGAATTTCCCTCCGAACATCTTGTGGACGTCATGGTTTCTCGCAATGGTGTATCGGGGGTAGCGCAGTTGGAGCATGTAGTCCCCCCTGACGATATCTGGAATTCCGCAGACTTGCTGTCTGCACTGGAGGAATGCGGTATCTTGGGGACCATGGAAAAGAGGGTGAGCTCTAAATAAAAAACTCAGGTAAGAGGTGCTCCCAGTATGATGCAGTTCAATATTGTTTTCTAAGCCCCCCTTTGGATAGTTTGATGTGATTCGAGCAATTTATAATTATACAAGTGCTCAGTGCTCAGGAATGGTCGTTCTGAGTTTGCGTGCGTAATCGAACATATGTGGCACCAATTTAAAGCTCAGTGCCACTGCTCAGTAAAAAGCCATGCGTGTGATCCATATAATTGACAGTGTCGTATGATATGCGAGTACATTGAGTAAATCTGGAAGAATTGAATGTTTATCTATTTAGTACGGGTACCTATGTCAGCGTGTATCCGAGTAAAGGAGCGACAGCGGACAAAGGACGTACCCCACAGTTGTCAGCGGCGCACTGGGGTGGCAACAGAGCTGCACTGTTATACGTGGCATCCGGGCAAGTCGTCGCACACAAGCCCATTGCTACATCCACCGGTGAAATTGAATGCAATAGGGTAGGTGTACGCGTGGCCATCTGTACAGATGAGGTCGATTACCGCCAGGTTGTACCCGGTATTCTGTAGACATAAACGTGACATAGTTTGCATCAGGTGTCCAAGACGAAGGGTGTAAGGACAGCGAACTTGAAGGTGTCAGGGTGTGGCACTAGATGAGGACGGAGATACGAGGTGAAACCAGCGAAAGGACGGAAAGGGAAAGGGTCGAGAGGAGGGACAGACGAAAAGAGAAAGGAGGCGGGAGGGAACTACTAGTAGATAAGATAATAGAGATGCGGAGACGTTGAGATGACAGAATCGCAACGGGTGGTCACAGGAACGAGGCCTGATTTGACGGGGTCCCTGATCGTGGCGCGGGAGACTTTGTGCACGGCCAGGCAACGGCCAGGCTAAGCCAAGTCTTGGTCCATTTAGGCAAGCGGTATTGATCCCGAGCGTCCAGTCAACGACCAACTCTAGAATAACCTCTACGGCTCGCCTTTTCATATATCTACGCAGATATAACAAATGCTGCCAATCCACAGTCCTTAGCACGCGGCTCTAATCTCTCGATTGGTATCTCCTTTGCGTCGTGTACGACCCCCCGTGTCCCGTTCTGCGATCTTGCGGCTCACAACTTTATGACCATTGTATGGTGGTCCGATAAGGGAAGCTCTCGGGTTAAACGTACGTGGCCTTGCTCTGACATCTGAATGTCTAGCTTATGGGATGTAAAGATCTAATTTAGGGTATGAATGCTCTATCGACAGCACAAGCCCGGCGACCACGCGCGCAGAACTGCTGAAAGAACACAAGGTGTGTAGTACTGCTCCTCATCAGGCTCGAGACTCACATTGTGATTGCGACTGCAGTAGCTCTATGCATTCCAAGCGCGCGGCGTGATGAGACGAGACTGCAGTACATCCCCGAAACGAATACTACACGCCAAATGAGAAAAAGAGCAACGAGAAGCCCGCTTGTACGCACATCTTGTGAGCCCCATCTATGTTCGTTGTCATACCGTCTAACCATATTCCTGCTGCGTAACAGACCCATCATTCCCGGCGCCTCCCTCCATCCATGCCTCCTCACCTGTGCCAAGCCGTAACCCATCCACATATCGGCCATGATACACCAGCGGCGTGCGGCGGATGGAGCAAGGCAGGGAGCGCCGGTAGCGGAGGCGGGATCTGAGGTCTGGGCGTCGAGGGCCAGAAGGATGGGGTCGCCATAGGAGTATATACGCGCGATATCGTAACCAAGGGGTGAGCACTCACAGTGCGGCTGCTTATATACCTACATCGCTGACTAGACTCGCTCCTCCCATAGTGGAACCCCTCCAAGCGAACCGCGAAACGATCCTCCAAACCGACCAACTGGACGCAGCCCGTTTACACTCCCCATACCCTCAAGAGCGCTATGCAAACAAGACGCGCGATCTCGAGCGTGAGCGCCGCGAGGAGGTGCTCGCCCGGACGATACCGCGAAGCAGGCAGGCTCTTCCAGCATGCGTCCTGGCGCGTATGGCTAGGGAGGAACGCGACGTGGATAGGGTGCCAGTGAGCGTTCACATCCAGGGTCGGGAACAACATCTTCTCCTCCCACCGGCTTCCTGCCGGTCATCGATACCAATAGCGTCAACATAGACACCTATCGAGTCTCGTCTAGCACCATTTACGCCGAAGCGGCCTTCATCGGCTCAATCTCATCCATATCCTCGGCAGTATCATCTTCAACAGTAACCGCAGCGAACCAAAGCACGTGAAACGTCGGCGGGGACAACGGAAACTCGATCCAGGAGCTCAACCCATCGCTCAGCGAATTCCACTCGCACAGACTACGCAGCCCCCAGCACCCAAACCACACCCGCGTTCCATGGGCACCAGTCTTGCGCCGCCTGCGTCACCTTCTCGGCCAACAGGAGTCCTGCGCGCACAAGTCTCATACGCGGTCTAGGGAACGACAGGACATGATTCGCATAAATCGAGCCTGGCGAAGGATACGTGTCTGTCGGCAACATCGACGAGGGCTCGCTCCACGGGCGCAGCAGCAGCAACGCCGGGTACCAAGATGCAGTTTTCGCATGTATAGGTGCGACCCATCCTCACACCACCCCCCTTGTACTAGTCATGAACCCACCCTCAGAATCCGACCAACATATTCGACCTATGCATAGATTTCCTTTCCTCCGGATTAATACCCCGCCATCCGACTTCGGTAATATCCTCACTGTCTACGCCGCTGTCGCACGGGAGCACATTCGCGCCGCCATGAGAGACTACAACGCACTCATCTTCGCGTACAGGCAGACCGGCTCAGGCAAGACTCTCACCCAGCGGCGACTCCGACTAGCCGGGCAGCGGAAGAAGACAATAAAGGCAAGGTTGTCGCAAACCAAGCGAAGGCAATTCAGCTTCTGGAAGCTGCGCTCGTCGCGCCAGAGCTGGATGAGACGCTCGCCGCCTCGGAAGTGGACCAAATAGCTGGCGTGGGAGCGGGAGAAACCCGTGTGGGAAGCTGGAGTGCTGTGCGCTGAGAGGCTTCTGGAGCAAGTTTGATTCCTTGAGGCTTGGCGGGGTCGCCCATCTCGTCGTCGTTTTCGCCGCGCGGGGAGACGCTCGCCGAGGAGAACGAGGGCGGCGACGATGGTGGCGAAGGGTGGTGGACAAGCTGGAAGACTCACCTGCGATGATGGCCATCGAGATGAGCATGGACGTGCGGGGTGGGCCAGGTTTGTTCGAAGAGGGGTGGAGCGTCATAGAGGATGGCGGGGAGATGGATGTGAGTTTTGAGTAGCAGGCGCCCGCGTCGCATGGGCTGTCAAAGTTCAACCAGGGGGTGATTGGGGGGAGTGAGCTGAGCAAGGGGGAGAAGGAGAATGTGCCGACGCAGTCATGCACATGGACGCCTGGAGCGTTATGACCGGCGTCGCTTATAGTTTGCTTGTGAATGTGATGGGACATGTGGTGCTACCGCTATGCTTTCCTTTCGTTGTTCGTTCTGTTTTATTAACTAAATAACAACAGCATGTTGTTGTTGCTTGTATCCACTGAGTGGGCATTTCTCTTCACTAAACTGATGATTATACGATCGCGAGTAAAGGAAGTGGGACCACGCTGTGTGAAGGGGAGTCTGGACACAGCCATGCATGCACCAACGGAATCTTCGAATCCTGGGTGCTGCGCATGGGGCTATATTAGTACCTACATGCTGTGAAATCAGCCACACTCACAGCTCTGTTGGAAACGTTAACGATGGGTACAGGTTTCAATTCTAGGCCTATGCATATGACAGTTTTGTTTTTAAATCGCCGGACAAACAAATTGCGCTTCCCGAATAGGGAGGTGGCCCGGCCCAGTCATTGTGCCGGCTGCTGCAGGCGAGACCGAGAGGGTTCGAACAAACGGTAATCGGGCACTCCATTTGGAAGCGCCACTTATTTGTTCCGGCAATCAACCGGCGATGTACAAACAGACACATCTTAGGGTCTAGAATCGAAACCTGTACATGTACTTATCGTTTCCGACATAGCCGCAAAACATGCTGTTCGCGTGCAGTGTACTTAGAACAGACCCAGCGCTTTCCTACCTTGTACTCTTTTGATCTCGACCCCCATCATCCTTAGCTCGTTGAAATGTTAGGAGCGACGGGATCAAAAGCACTGGCGAATCCATGATATCTGATAGGCCTCTGAAGATTCAACGTCCTGGGCGCTCGCCCGATCATAACTCAGCACGGGAAGAACAAACTTTCATCTCCATCGGAACATCAGGCACAATCACCAATGTTGGCGGAGACTACACCGTGTATCACGAACCGTGTAAGTTCAATAGAAACCTTTCAGAGTGACGAAGAGTTTAACCATATCCTGCGTTCAAGCTGACACTGGCGTCCACACGAGTGCAGTAATGAAAAGTATTGGTGACGTCCAAATGGGTTCGCCCTTGATTTCTATCTTCCCCTTTTGTGCACAACTGAGGCGTAATATCTTCAGAGCAAATTTACAAGACGTGGATGGATGTACCAGACACTTCCCCAAACTTCAATGCAGCGCGAAAGAAACATACACCGGACACGGGAAATTGGCTTCTCGACGGATCTGCATTCAAAAGATGGAAGGAAAATCCAGATTTATTACTGTGGCTTCATGGTGGTCGTGAGTGATTCATCACATTGCGATCTACCTTTTACTGACGCGTGGAATGCACAGCTGGCTGCGGAAAGACTGTCTTGTGGTGTGTGGATGTGATATCCAATTTTGTGTCCCGGACTCACAGGGTGACTTTAGCGGCGCTGCCATTCAGGCAGTTATCGACTTCTGCGATTCGAAAGCATCCACAGGTTACGCTTACTTCTTTTTCGATGCCAGGAGCGCCGAAGCTGCGCTCTTGGCACATGAGAAACTGGTTCGCTCCATCATTATGCAGCTGGCTCACCAATGCGATGGCATACCTGTGGCCTTGACCGATATGTATGCCAAATGCCAGCATGGATCTCGCCAGCCCCCAATCGATGTGCTTGAGGCCACTCTTCTTCGTATTATAACCAGTTTCGAGAATGTTTTCATTGTAATCGACTCGCTCGACGAATGTTCCGATAGGGAAGAGGTCGTCCAATGGATCCACTCAATCGTGTCGAGCGCATCTGGAAAGCTGCATATGGCGGTCTCCAGCCGTCCAGAGCCCGAAATCATGCAAGGCCTTCGCCTGCTCTCACAGTTGACGGAAGTTTCCATCTCTGGCCAACGCATAGAGTCCGATATATGCTCCTATCTCAATACGCGGCTATCTCAGCGCGATGCTGCTAAATGGACTAACACTCAAAAAGAAATGATCGGGGCAGCGCTGATGGATGGCGCCGACGGGATGTGAGCGCCCAGCTGTGTATATAAGGGTTTATAGCTAATTTGTGCTTAATACCAGGTTCCGCTGGGTTGCTCTGCAAGCAGATCACCTGATCAAGTCCGCGAGTCCACGAGAGCTGGCAAAGCGGCTCAAGTCGCTGCCCCGGGATTTGAACGAATCATATTCCAGGACCCTCGCAGAAAGCCTTGACCCTGGTAATCTCAAGAGATTCCTCCAGTGGCTAGCTTATTCTAGAAGGGCTATGACAATACATGAGATTGCCGAAGTCGCAGTGATCGAATTTGGGGACATCGACTCTGGGTTACCCGTATATGAGGCTGATCGAAGATTTTCGGATCCCGATCACGTCTTCAGCTTGTGTTACGGACTTATCACCGAGGTCGAGGGTACGATTGCACATTGTTGCATCATGTCGCGTTCACTGACAGGTTCCGATGAGCAGTGAATATCGAATACAGATCATGGCGCACCCCGATATTGAGAAGTGAGCCGGCTATTTTATAGATCGAATGAATCCCACTGACCCAAGATCAGAAGTGATCAAACTCGCACACTTCTCTGTCAAAGAACATCTAATATCCGAGCACATCCTCTCTGGAGCGGCAGCCAACTTTCACACCAACGAGCAATTGTCGCACTCAGTGATTGCGCAAACCTCCCTCGCGTACCTCTTCCACTTTAACAAGTCCACCTCTCTCTCAGAAGACACTCTACCATCATTCCCCCTCGCTCAATACGCGGCAGAATACTGGATCACACATTTCCACTCTGCCAGGTTCGATTACGGCAATGATGGCGCTCTTCAACAGCTTTCAGTGCAGCTATTTGACCCCTCGTCATCTTATGTGATGCGAAATTGGCTTTGTCTATACGACCCGGAACGGCCACAGCGTGGAGTGAAATTTGTTAACCTCAAATTAAACAAGTTTATTACACCCATATCTCCGGTCCACTATGCCTGCCGCATTGGTGTCACCGCAGCGGTTGCAAACCTGATCAACAAAGGCGCAGATTTCAGTCACAACCGCGGACGCGGACGTTCTGGCCTCACAGCAGCTTGCAACGGAGGCCACCTCGAGATCGTTCAGCTGCTCCTAACGCATGGCGTCGACATCGACGCTGGTGGGTATTCAGGCACTGCTTTGCAAGAGGCGGCTTCAGCCTTCAGAAGGCCACCTCGAAATTGTTCGGCTGCTCTTAGCGCACGGCGCCGACGTCGACGTCAGAGGTGGCAACTATTCAAGCACTGCGCTGCAAGATGCGGCCTCGAGGGGCCACCTCGCGATCGTCGAGCTTCTCTTGGCGCACGGTGCCAATATCGGCGCTGGAAGTGGGAAAGATAGAACTGCGCTGCAAAGGGCGGCCTCCGAGGGCCATCTCGAGGTCACCCAGCTTCTTTTGTCGCACGGTGCCGACGCCAACGAGCCAGAGGGAAGCAGCCTGGGGCATGCACTTTACGCGGCATCTTCTGAAGGCCACCTCGAGATCGTCGAGCTGCTCTTGGCGCACGGCGCCCATGTTAACGCTGTAGGGGGGTTGTTGGAGGCGCCTGCGCTGTTATTGGCATCTGAGCGCGGCCACCTCGGGGTCGTCCAGTTGCTCTTGGCACACGGTGCCCATGTGAACGCTAAATCGAGCTTCGGCCAGACCGCGCTAAGCCAGGCATCGGCCTGGGGTCGTGTCACGATTGCTGAACTCCTGCGGGAGCATGGAGCTGTCGAAGTTGAACAGCCCAACTTTGGGGGGCTCGCTTCTTTTTGTAGCATCTCGGAAACATAGCTGAAGCATTTATTGCAAAATTGCAAATCTTGCAATGTTGAGATTGTCGGCATGTGATGCCTCTGAATCCGGGGCAGGTAGTGTAATAGTAGAGTTAGCCGCGGAGGAGGATGACGACGAGGACGATGAGGAGGAGGAATGACAAACTGTCAACGAAGAGGGAATCAATTTCACCATTGTAAATTCTGAGTCTCAATTGGTGAGAAATTCTGGAGTGATAAGATTTGCACTATCTGGCTCGTCGTGTAAATCTGTATTTATTTTGTACTCCAAACCTCGCATGCCGCGATCGACTCTCTTGATCTTGTTCCTGTGGGTCTGGTGCACATAGATACCGTATCGACAATTGCAAGCTTAGAACTGTCCGGGCCGACACGATACTTTCCACTTCGAGAGAGCCTCCGCTCAATCTCCTGGTCACCCTCACGTTCCACGATGGCATCCCACCGGCGCATACCTGTTATCATCGCCATCCTCTGCGTCGTCGCCGCGTTCGTCCTCGTCGTCTGCATCAATTACAGCATCGCCGATGCCATTCTCCTCTGCACTTCTTTATGTTTGACCACTCTAAAATTAGTCGCCATCGGCATGGTGCAGCCAGGTGCATGCCGCGACAGGGGTAGTCGCAGCAAGGCCGCAGTGTCCTTCGGGTGGCTTCGCCACACGTTTTTCAAGCCTCCAAGTCATTCGCACTCAAGATCTTGTCGTGTTACTCACTGGGGGCTGTACTGCATATATCTAGTACCATGTGTGGTTCTTGGTAGTGGAAATGGAGGTCGAGTGACTGGCTCGTCGTCCTATGATGTGCGAGACGTGATGCATCGTTAGTCTGAAATACATCTTGGAGGCGCGTTGATATGGTCTATTGTCGATACTGGTCAATGGATCGAAAGCGCAGCGTCCCAGTGCCGTTATCGTGTCATTCCGGATGGAAAAACCGACCAGCACTATCGCCATGCCGCACTCGATGAGAAAGTGAAACACATGTGATTGGTATCAGACAGGACTAATCGGTGAATTAGCAAGCAGCTGCGCATACAACTGTTGAAGATCGCCAGGAAAGAAACTCGGAAATCCCCATCACCCTCAGTAAAAACGCTTAGTCGATCGAGGTCGCGAGTAAGTCAGATGACAGTCGGCTGAAAGTCAAACTTTATTCATTTTGACTTTTATCTGACTGTTGTCGGTTCGGTGACCTTTCTTTGACTTTCAAAGTCGTATCATAGTCGTATCATAGTCGTATCATAGTCATGTCGTAGTCAACTAGATGCCTTCAGGTTTGTTGGTTAATGTCACATCAAAGTCATATCATAGTCACTGCGAATTGAATGAAATATGATTACAATGTCACACAAAAGTCGTTTCGAAGTCAAAACGAGGATATAATCAGGCTCCTAAAACCAGCCACTCGAGTGGAAAGAAGGGGGACGACATATCGAACATCACAAATTTCGTATTACAAATTACATATCACATGACACCTTCCTTTTATATCCATCTAACAACCCACCAACTTTCCACTGAGCGGCTGGCAAAAGATGTTGGCAATGCCTCCGGAAACCTCAGCCTAGGGTTACAAAACACCTTCGCAGAATTGCTTCGGCTGACTCGGCTTGAATAATGTTCAGCCACCGAGCACAATATTGCATAGTTTCGCTCCGCGCGTTGTCACCTTTGTCACACCGTGTCGCGTCTCACTGTCCTAGTCCTTGCATCAGTCCGCACTCCCTCATGGCCTTCACTTGGAATGCTCACTCAATACGAGATCTCGTCAAAAGAAAATTCTCTGGCAAGCGGGCGTGTTGGTACCAGATCCGTACAGCTCTGGGATTGCACAAAAAGAAAGATGTAGTCGGCACAGCGCGCACCGGGGCGGGGAAGACACTATCATTCTGGATTGCTTTGTCCATGGCCCTCGAGGAAGGGCTCGACAAGCTGATCATTGTGGTCACACCACTCAATCTTCTCGGCAAGCAAAATGTTGATGCTCTGAAGGCGGCAAACCTGACGGCGATTTCAATCACGGCGGAGAATAATAATGAGCAGACATTTAAGGCACGTACTTGCATATCTTGCCCACACTAGCCCGTCCAGCTCACAACGGGAATCTCCAAAAGGACATAGCAGCCGGGAAGTATCGTGTCATTGTTGTCGGTCCTGAGATCCTCATGCAGACTGACGGAGGCTTCTCGAAGCTATGGAAGAAGCCAAGCTTCACATCAAAGATCCTCCATTTCGTGTTCGACGAGGGCCATTGTATAAGTCAATGGGGCTCCTTCCGGCTGGAATATCTTCATATCGGAATGCTGCGACTCCTCATCCCCGACACAATTCCGTTCTATGTAGCATCCGCAACCTTACCGGCCCCTGTGCTCTTGGATATCACGGAGATACTCCGTTTACGACTTGACCAGACGGAGTACATCACTCAGTCCAACGACAGGCCCGATATCCATCTTGTAGTGCGAGGAATCAAATTTGCTCTTCATACATTCCAAGATCTCGCGTTCTTATTGCCTGAGAACTACATCGAGGGCCTCACACCCCCACCTCCGAAGTTCCTGGTCTTCTTTGACAACACAAAGGTTGCCGAAGCAGCTGTCAGGGTTCTTCGTATGAGGCTGCCGCCTGCCCTACGCGATAAGATTAAATACTTCCATGCTGGCATGACACAGACATACCGTGAAGAGGAATATGAATCACTCAAAGGCGGAGTGACATGGGGATTATTTGTAACGGCTGCATTTGGAATGGTCAGTAATATCAGGGCAATCTTCTACCACGCACTCACACTGTATCGGACAGGGTATGGATCTTCCCGATGTAGATATTGTTGTCCAATGGAAGGCGACATGCAATATGTGTGATTTATGGCAGCGGTTTGGACGAGCAGCGCGTGCACCGGGGATGGAAGCCACAGGGATACTATTCGTTGAAAAGGCGCACTTGGACGATGCTCGAGAACTGAAGAAAACAAATGCGGAGGCAAAGAAGAGAAAGGCCATCGATGACGGCAACCGTCCAGCGAAGCGCTCCGCTGTCATGGGCAGTTCTTCGAATGTCGTCGATGAATCAGATTTGCGGAATGTTGCCGACAGAGGGATCGGCATCACGAATCCGTCACAAGAAGCGCAGGACCTAGAGATCGCTGAGAGGGAAGCTCACCGGGTAGCAGCATACAACAGACGGCCGCAAGGGAAGATTGCTGGCATCAAGAAGTCAAAATCAAGAGTTGACACGGTTGAATTGTACGGCCCCATTGACGATTTTGTGAACGCGGCGACACGCGAGGAGGTTGGCCCATGCAGAAGACAGCCTGTCAAACTCTATTTTGGCGGAAAGATCAGGCCTTCTGGTGAGCGTCCCAATTTGTCCTGTTAATCTCACCACTCACATCCTCTCAGCTGACCATCTCCTTTGCGACACTACTTACCCCGCTGGCTGCCCTCGTTGCGGCCCTCCCATATCAATGCTCTGCTGCGATCTCTGTAACGCGACCCATTTCTCGACACTTTTCGTCAGTTCGGCACCCACCAAGCAAACACACTTACCCAACCGGAGCCATGTCAAACCCTATGACATGACCACAACAGACAAGGACCTGAAGACCGCACTCAGAGTCTGGCGACATGAGGAAGCAATCAACATCCTCGGGAGGCTGAAGGTCCGCAAGTTTGGCGATGGCTTGTTCATGTCGGAAGAAATCCTACAACGTCTCGTCGACTGCGCACACGTTGGCAAAATCACTACGGCCACGAGTGTCGAGAAGGAGACCCACTGGCGTCGTGACTGGATCGACAAATCTATCACCTCCCTACTCACTGTCATCGAAGCTCATTCCTCACGTCCGCCGGTCCTTGGAATATCGACATCGGGCGCGTCGTCGAATGTCGCAGTGCCGCGTGTCTCATTTGTGAGGAAGACAGTGACCTGCAGTGCATGTCGCATGGTTGGGCATAATAGTAAGTCGTTTTATGTACACTACATTCTATCTATGCTGACTTCGTTGCAGAAGCCAATGCAAGCTGTCCCAAGAAGCTGGTTGGTGCGGCAGCGTCAAGCTCGACATCTGCAAACAACGAGAACGCTGTGCTTACGATGGCTCAACCCGCTCCCCTCCCAATACGAGGGGCTCTCGTCTTTCAGCATCACAACCTCGTCGCGCCGACACAGACCATCCCTACACTACAGTCTCTTGCAGATCCCACAGGAGTATCACGGCCAGACCAACAACTCCAGTACGCTCCACAGGCCCAGTATCATTCGGACAACTTCCCTGTACCCCAGCTACCTACGAACTTTTCCCGTACATAAGGTGTGTCTCTATACGTCTAGCTCGCCGTCATCGCCAACTTCCTGTTCAA
>KV417636.1:0-12558 GCA_001630335.1 Athelia psychrophila
AGTGTTGCGATAGCTGTGAGCAATATCACCAAGTAGAGAGTCAGGATTCAGGAACCATTCACGGCATGCATGCAAATTTGTGCCTGGACAATTATATTAGATCTGGTTCGACTCGTCGACGGTCAGACTCGTACTGCTGCATGGTCTTATATTGTGTGTGACCCTATTCTTTCCACTGATCTCTGCTAATCATACCTCCGAGTCAGGACCCACGCAATCCCCAGAAGGGCATGTTAGGCGGGCCCATCGTCTTCAAAATCGCCTTTGCTGCATACTTTGCCAAGGGTGAAAGCTCGCCGGCCTTCAAGGACGACTACTTCAACCTAGCTGATGAAGGTTTGCCGTTCGAGGCAATTGCTTTCGTCCTCACTGCGGTATGAATTACTACTTTTCACATCTGTTACATTGCTAAACTAAACTCCAGATTCACGCTGCCATTGAAGAGTACAAACTTGGTTACTGGAAGCTTTCTGAGTTCACGGCCAGGGCATACTCGCCGAAGTACAAGCAGTACCTCGACATGCTCCAGGATTGGCATACTTACACCTCAAAACCGATCACCGACAAAGACGGCAACCCAAAGCAACCCAGTCGCCTGGCAGGGAAGCTTCGCAAAGATCTATGGGACACAGCTATGTAAGTTAGCACTGTCTTTGTCTTCGGAATATGTGCTCATTGTCGTACAGGGAGTCTAGCGGTACTACAGTCATTGTCGACAACAATGCATACATGAACAGCGCCAGTGCCGAGGCCGCTTTTGCCGCTAACGAGCTCGAGGACTGAATACTCCACCTCCCACTATCCGACTCTCGTCTTCCCGAATCTCTTAATCTACATGGCACGGCGTCTCACAATTCTCCCATTGTTACCGCGTCAAATACTGTTCTTTACATTTCGATGTGCCATCATACTCTTACTCCAATCTCTCTCGTTTGCACCTATCTGTTCTCTTCAAGTTCCTGCACTTTACGCGCCAGTAGTAGTATACCCCGGGTTCCAATTGAAATACATTGCTTGCCTACATTTCCAGTAATATGTGCGAGATGAGTTCCAGTCGCAGGATCGCTCGGCAAGACCGCTCGAAGCCGCTCCCGCTGGCACAAATCATCCGATGACAGCTGATATCCAATATATCAAAGGTAATATAGGGTAATATACATGAAGATCTCGAGCACTGAGAGCACTGAGAGCTCGGCAAGCTACCTAGCTTGCCGAGATCTGGCTGCTCTCAGTGCTCTCCGAGTAACAGCCCATCTCCAGAGTGGGGACTAAGCTCGGGTGCTCTGGTTGCTCGGGGTGCTCCAGAGCGCTCACGAGCTGGGTGCGCGTTTCCAGATGTGCTACCTGTTACGTGCCAGGCCAGGTGCTCAGTTCACGGTATGCTAGGCGTAACCGAACAAGTGGTCGAAATTGTACAATACACATGCTGCACATGCTGCACCTTCCAACGCTCTCCCATGCCCATTGCCTACCGCATGGACACGCACGGGTACACGCTGGAAGCACGGCAAAGGACAGGGTGTGCGTTTATTCATATCCATTTCCCGATGAAATAGGTCAAGGAACAATCATTATTGTCAAGGAACGCTATCCGGAGTTGCCGTATGCCGCGATGATGGGGCAATGAGTCGCGTGCGCCTATCCGAAGCCACGCGCTTCTTCGACTTCATCTTATGCTTCCCATCAACAGCGTCGGGCTGTCCCCGTTCTTATAAGTAAACCCGACATGGCCCGTAGATTGTGCAGGTTATTTCCCATTCCCCCGTATACATAGTCATGGCCCCCTTGGCGTTGTTCGTCGCTGCCCTTGCTGTTGTTTCTACCCAGGCCTATGAGATCCGCAAAGTTGCACCGGCGACCTCGGGATTGCTTGCCACGGAAGTCCTCCCCCAGGCCCAGTACTCTCTCCCCCTCACCGGGAAGACTACCAGGCCCAAAGCGAAGCAGGCCGCTCTCCGGACCTTGCGCAGGAGGTCTTCGAACTACACTGCTGTACTGGCCGGGAGCGACGAGGATCAAGAGTATTTGACAGATATTACCGTTGGTGGTCAGCAGTTCAAGGTCATCGTCGATACCGGCTCGTGAGTGATATCTACATCCAACACGGCAGACACTCCGATCTGACATGCCGCTAGTTCGGACACTTGGCTTGCACAGAAGGGCTTCAAATGCTACAATCTGACGAGCTACCCGGAGTCCCAATCTACCTGTGCTTTCGGCCCGCTTTACGACCCGAAATCGTCCAAGACCTACACTCTTGCTCCCAACAAGAATTTCAACATTTCGTACGGCGATGGGGAGTTCCTCACCGGCACGGCCGCATTCGAGACCGTCACCGTCGGCGGGTTGACTGTGACGAAGCAGGAGATTGGCGTGGTCAACAGCGCAGCATGGGAGGGCGACACCATCAACTCGGGCCTGATGGGCCTCGCATACCCTGGGCTCACGTCGGTTTACAAAGGAGACAACCCTGACACGGATGGACCGAACACCACTGCCCAATACAACCCTGTGTAAGCTATCCTTCCTGACATCTACCATACGTCATCTCATTGGAACGATGCAGGTTCCTCACGGCCATCGCGGAGAAGGCTGTCGCCAATCCTTGTAAGCTTGTTCGCGTTCTTCTCGGTGATGCTTTATCTAACGCCGCGTGCGAACAGATTTCTCCGTAGCGCTGAACCGTGGCTCGGTTGCCGCGCAGACAAACGAATCGTATGACCCCAACCTGGGCTACTTGGCTTTCGGCGGAATCGCGCCCGTGAACACCACCGGCAGCGCCGTGACCGTCCCTGTGCAGGGCAGCTCCTTCTCGCCCTCCGGCAACAAGACCGGTTATTTCTTTTACACCGTGGACATCGGGGAATACATCTTCCCCGGCTCCACCGCGAAGGGGCTGGGATTGACCGGCGCCGGCAAGCAGGCGATTCTCGACACGGGCACCACCCTCAACTACGTGCCCACGAAGCTGGCCAAGGCGTACAACGCGCAGTTCAGCCCCCCCGCCAAGTTCGTGGCGGATGAGGACACGTACTACGTCGCCTGCAACGCGACCGTGCCCAAGTTCGACGTCGTTATTGGGGGGAAGACGTTCACGGTGGACGCCAAGGACCAGATTCTGCCGTCGGGCACGAACGCGAAGGGAGAGGAGCTGTGCATCTCTGGTACACAGGACGGCGGCGACCCGAGCGATCCGGAGACGATCTACATCCTGGGCGATGTGTTCCTGCACAACGTTGTGGTATGTCTTTTTTCACTCGCGCCCTGGCCTTTTCTGAGTGCTCATTTTCCTTCGCAGTCTACTTTCAACGTCGTCAATAACACGATCACGCTCACCCAGCGGATGGCATATTGAGTTTCTTGCTCTCTCTCATTGGACTATTATCTATAGGACGCTTTCTGCGCATTGGACTGTAATTTAAATCCTTAGTTTTATTGCCGAGCATGTTATTGTACAGATGACTTTGACCGTAGTGCACCTGTGCGAAATAGATGGTGTCTCAAGAGGTACCCGAAACTAAAGTCTTGTACACGGGGTGGAATTTTAGATATAGCCTTGTCCGACGTTCAGCGCACCACGTGACTCGGAGCCAATTGCTTTGATGCCCGCAAACTCGGTTTTCAAGCTTTCTGACTCTTCACCACTCACCACCACCACCACCACCATTCAGTTTGTACATATCCCCATAAACAGTGACATTGGACATGGTTTGCCATGACACAGCTTCATCGATTATGTTGTAGGTCCTATCGTCTTCAGTCCTCCGCTCCCCTATATTTGCTGCTGCTTCTGGCCTCTTGAGTCTTCGGTCCTGATCCGCAAAATTCTCCACCATTTTCTGTCAAGGTTCGCTTTCTTCTTAGATCAGACGCTATTTTGCTCCCATACTTAACAGCGGAATATTCCCTGTCACAGGATCACTTACTCCACAGGCACTCGTACTGGGCAAGGGGGTCGCGGGACTTTTAGCCAGTATATGGGGTCAAAAAGTTTTGTAACTGCTCGACACCTGTGAATCCCACGCATGACAGCGAATTAGATGCGGCACGAGTGCACCGTGCTGCAGCTAGTTCACATGAATCTATGCCTAAAACCTGCTCCCGTTAATTATGGTCAACTATCGCCCTCCTAATCTTGAGTAGCAGCCCTATAACCGTAGCCACAGGACGCAAGTTTCCCAGCGGCGACGATCGGGATCAATGGTGGTTGCCGCGCCTGCCAGCTTGTCAGATATAGCCGTGCTCATCGTTGCCGACGACGAGCAGCGCCGCTCTGCTTTATTTATGTGAGTTCCGGTCCGTTTGGGCTGCAGAAAATATATTTATAGTTGTATACATACATATGTATTATATATTTAGGAATGGAACTATTGATACAATACACTACAGAAGATAAAATGGTGAAAGAGCGGTGTTTGCCAACAAACCACCCCCCACAAAAGCGAAACACTCCATCTAATTGCTACATGGGGGTCCAGGATAGAGGTGGATATACATAAGATGTATTATGTATGGGCTGAGCTTGAAGGGCACGCCGAGCCGGTGTGTAGCAATTCGAGGATAGGAAAAGTGATTGAGAGGGTGGAGGATATGTTCCTCCTCGGAGAGGGCAGGGACGTGTATAAAGCATTTTGAGAAACCTCCCACACGCTTTGAGGGCGCGCGGGAGCTCTTGTACGGTTGGATATGGTAGGGCGGCGGTGAGAGGAAGTGCAGGGGTGAGTACAGATATGGGATATATGCACACATATTTCCGCATTCCCAGCATGCAGACCACCTAAGAGACATCAAAGTCATCTGCCCACATGTTTTGAGAAAGTGTGCGGGCAAGAGTTGGGGCTCCGGGTGCATGAAGCTGAGGGGATGCTGCCGGATGCAGCGGGGAAGGGTACCATGGCATTGACAAGGCACACATCACCCAGGTGGTATCTGTGATTCAGAGTAGTTAACAAAGCAATTAGAAGTATTTAACACACCTTTTTCCGAAATCATCCAGCCCGTGCGCCCGCTAATTTGTCGCTGTTGTGCAGGTAGGAGAAGGAGGAGCAATGATGATCGAGCATCGGAAGCATTGCTCCGCCGATCATATGGGCGCTTATTAGTGGCGGCAGCAGCTCGAGACACTTTCAATGCTCTCCAGCCGGCCACAACATAGTTAATCTAATTCTAGCTATAGAATATTGTATTAGAGTACTATAAAAATAGTATCTGGCAGTAGAAACTTTTTCTATCGGCAGTTGCCATTTTTATGGGTGCGGACAATCGTTTGAGAATGAAGCCACACTGAATTACTAAACATGCACTCTGTCCTCAACATCTGTTTTCAACACTTGATGGGCTCCTCTCTATCGATTTGCAACTGGTCTTTTGTATCACGTTATAGCATATAGGTAGAGCCTTCCTACCTAATTTAAATTGCTCATATGATGTATAATGGGTATATATACAGTGTTAAAGGGTGGAAATCACCGAAATGACACCTATCAGCTCAGATCAAGAGTGCCCATGTAATCAGACCAGTACTTCCTAGATTTATACAGCTCTATGCATATTTACACAAAATATGAGAGTTCCTGTGCCCTATAGGGTGCATAATGGGTTTGGTACAGAGGTGCATATGGTTCTTTTAGTCACCGGGGGAAATGTGAGTCCTTTGATTGGCTAACACCCCCCAAAATTCAATGCACTGCAACAGATCTCACTTAATGAGCCATATGTATTATGAAACTACCTGTAGATGGACACGTACTGTTTTAAACCTGCAAACATTCAACCTGAGTGGATGTTGATGAAAGTCGGCCAAAGCAGGTGATATTAGAGTACAGGGTGAACCTTATAGTGTATAAATTGCTATGATACCTTGATCTAGTTTAAATAAAGATATATATGACATTAATAATAGTCTGGGGAGTCTGTAATACACGCTGGAGGAGGAGGGAGGACAAAGTGGCTGACATGATTTCAGCCACTTCCCTTTTTAGGACGTGATCGAATGCTCGGATGCTCGAATCCGACGTGTCGCCGTCGTGGCCTGCAGGCTACACACGGTACACCAGTCTGCCGTACTCCCTCCTCACCCCATCCCGACTGTATAGCATACATAGACGCACTACTGATACATTCAAATTAATATACGTCCAATAAATAAGCTTTAAGCGCGTGATAAGGCCCTCAGTGTGGCATTCTCAGGTGGCTATAGTTCACTATGGTTCACTATGGTTCGCTATGGTTCGCTACTGGGTGCAATAGCAAACACTAGCAAACACTAGCAAACACTAGCAAACACTAGCAAACACTAGCAAACAATAGTGAACCATCCGCCAAACTGATACCCTCACTGTTTGTTTATATATATCCCGTACAGTGTCTTCAGCAATTTCCATTCCTAAATATATAACTTTATACATTTTCTCCAGCCCAAACGGACCGGAACTCGCACAAATAAAGCAGAACGGCGCTGCTCGTCGTCGGCAACGACAAGCACGGCTGTATCTGGCAAGCTGACAGGTGCGGCAACCACCATTGATCCCGATCGTTGCCACTGGGAAACTTGCATCCTGTGGCTACGGTTATAGGGCTGCTACTCAAGATTAGGAGGGCGATAGTTGACCATAATTAACGGGAGCAGGTTTTAGGCATAGATTCATGTGAACTAGCTGCGGCACGGTGCACTTGTGCCGCATCTAATTCACTGTCATGCGTGGGATTCACAGGTGCTGCTCGAAGGCTGAACTAACTAACTATATTATCTTATCTATTACCATATCAGGTAACTGATTAGATTAACAACCTCCGAACTCTCGGATAAGTCTGTCAGGAGTGCGCTATAGTTCAAAAAGGAGGTATAATGGTCATATTAGAAGCATAAGTAGATGATAACAAGCATATATAAACATAAAATGATAGCTTGGACTATGAACATCCCCCCTTCTGCTCAAGCTTGCCGAGATGGATGCTGGTATTCGAGCGTGCAATGCGGCGTGGGGTGGTGACATCGGCTTTGTAGAGCCACTTAGGCTAAGATCATGCCGGTGCGGCGGTGGGACCGCGCGGGAACGCATGACAGCTGCACGTTGGGGGAGCGCATTGTGCACGTCAGCGGCAACAACTGTTTTTTCGAGCACGGCTGCGAGTGCCGCGTGGTGGCCTGGGAGTGTGCAGGGCGCGCCAACACGACACGACAGCCGCGAGTGCGGGCAGGCGTGCAAAGAATTTTGGACAGGCAAAGAAGCTGTGCTGTGCTGTGCATATTGGTTCTCGCATGATTGGGATGGCGCTGTGGCAGCAGGAGCGAGTGTGCACGCGTTAGCGCGACATTGGCAAGGCGTGCAACACCGGTGTGATGAGCTCGCGCGGACAGTTAGGTCGTGTTGGGAATGCGAGCTGAACGAGCTTGTGCGTGGGATCCCAGGGGGCCTTTGTGTGTTTTGTGTGCCTCACATGTTGCAAGACGGTCGCGCAAGGATTCGTGTTGTGCGTTGCGGGCATAGGTTGAGCGTGACGACGGTGGAGACCTCGGCGGGTGGGTGCAGTGTGCTGAGGGCGGGTGCAGTGTGCTGAGGGCGACAGTTTCCACGACATCGACCATGGCTGCTGGCCCTGTGGATGTGCATGCAGCGGTGGGAGCGTTGGGCATCGTGTTGGTGCAATGCTGGGGAAGTGGGATTGCGAGCACGGAGGCTGGAGCGCGCAGGGGGCTGAATCACACCCGGTGGCTGCGTTGATACGTGCAGCATCGACAGGGACTGCTAGAGAAGCCCGCGAGTGCTTGTGAGTGTGCCATGGGGGAGGCGGGTGGTGGGGTGTGTACCTGGCAGCATCAATTCTACTTCTCTCCTTCATTATTCTGTCCCCCGTTCTTTCACCCATCCTCGCCCTCCCTTCCCCGGCCGTCGATGGGTGCAGCCTTGTGAGGCGCTAGCCGTTGTCTTGGAATAGGCGGTATGACATGGTGATTTCACGCTTTTTAAGGCATTGACAGGTTGGGTTTCCGAAGCGAGCGCACGTGGGGCAACTCGACATAAGAGGTTGGAAAGAGGAGGTGGGGCGACGCGACAAGGCTCACACGAGAGCCTGATATGAGAGGGTACATATGGTTCACGGAGATCAGGGTGGTGGCACTTCGGTGCCTTTAGCACAGGTCCAAAAGTTTTCTAACGAGCTTGAGGCTCAACTAACTAACTAGACCCCATGTGCTATATAAAAGTCCCGCGACCACCTTGGTATAGTTGCGGACACCACTTCATGACAAACTGGAACCGGTTTTGCGAAACTTCTAATTACACTTCCGCAACACTATTTACAGACATTCTGACTACATAAATAATACCCTTGACCTGTTATCTTCGCGCAGGCTACTTTTTTGATATTATGAAATCGTGTTTCTAGTGAGGAGATTTGGCGCTTTTCAGATTATGTCATCAGGGGTATTCCCATATGAGGACATGAGCGCCACAGTGCCGCAATCACACCAGCTGAAGTCAAATCGTGCATTCATCACGGCATGGCGAGGCTTAAGTCCCATCTGAAAGAACCCAATTGAATACTTATGGGCATGGGTAAAACACTACTACCGCGAACGTTCAACTGGCAATGCAAAGCACTCCCAAAAGTTTTGGCAGGAGGCTTTGGATGCCTGCCTGTTGCTCACAATTCGGCGCTTTTTTCGCCGTGCTGCAAGTTACATGAGTGTCTACAGGTTAGGCGCTACAGGGGGTGTGGCTGAATTTGCAGTGAAGAAATTCCGCTCTCACCGCGACACCCAACAGAAGGAACTCGAAGAAGCCGAAACAGAGTGGCAACTTAAGGTTAAAGCTCCAAGTAGTTCAGGGACCATTAGGCGCCCGTTGGTGAGGTGATTTTTTGACGGGAATTTGATGCTTTTTTTAGGGTTAGGGTTAGAAAAAAAAAAGTACCGTGAAAGACAAGATTTGCTTCAGAATGGGGGTAGTTTCCTGGCTAAAATCACAATTTTAGCCCGAAAAAATCAAAATGGCAAGTTGACATGAAGTGGCGTCCACAACCATACTGGGTTCCAGGACTTGCTGTGACGAGCGACGTGGCAGGCTGCATTTGGAACTTGAATGTATCACCCTAGTGGCGTTCATATCTATCAAACTGGAAGAATGCCACCATCAAGTGGCCGATTCAGCTATCGCGGCACATTCAAGTGACCGGCATAGGTTGGCTGAAGCGGACAACCAATGCTTACTGTCCTCGGAGCGGCTTGTCATCAACACGTTGTACGGTGTAGAGCCTGGGCATGCTTTAGGCCATACACAACGAATATCCGACGCACCAGAGGTTAGCCGGCGAACTACATCATCTCCCGCACCTACCGACTCTCGAAGTATCTTCCGCATTCCGAGTTCCCTTTTTCGCTTCCGCATCTACCACATTCCGAGTTTCCTTTCCATTTTCCGCATCCATCGCATTTTGAGTTCCGTTCCGCATCCGCATCCGCCGCATTTCGAGCCCCTTTCCGCATCCGCATCCGCCGCATTTCGAGCCCCTTTCCGCATCTGCATCCACTGCATTTCGAGCCTCCCTCCGCATCTCGCACTCGCACTCCGAGGACTCCATCGCCAACACACATAAGCTCATCAAAACATGTTCACAGCATCACCGGCAGGACGCCCAGAGCTCACATCCGAAACACGGCTGGCATCACATCAACACGTGCCGACCTAAGCGAACAAACACGCCCCCGGCTCATAGTCCCACCGATACGGCAGCTCGGCACGCACCCGACTCACCGCATGTCGGCGGCACGCAGCACGATCACCCCTCAACATGCGGCTACATCACAGGTCGCGTCCCGAACATGACTCGGAGGCAGCGCTTCAGCCCTGGTACGAACTCATAATGCACAGATTAAGCAGTATAGCACTAGGAATGTAGTGTAGTATAAAAGAGACCTGTAGCACTTCCCAAATACTCAGCTTGATTTCCCCCCATCGTTTCCTGTCTGCAGTTCCTTCCTTTCCGGTTTTCTCTCTCTTTTTCGCTTGCCGAGTCGCCTCGGGACTCCGGTTCCTCACCCTATACATACATTCCTCCCTTCCTACGTACCAAACACCTTCCCTCCACCCTCCGAAACTCCCCCGCATCCCAAATCATACCGTACTTGTCTCCGCCGTTTCCCGAGCACCTCCGGGTTGACCGCGTCGTCTCGATACCTCACCAGGACCCGCCAGTTCACCGCTGATCGCTCTTTCGTGCAGACCGACTCCTCTCCAAACCCCCTCGAACCCACGCTGGACCTGTCGGTCGGAGGTCTCCTCTTTCCACTCGATCAGCACCCCCCTGAAGCGCACGAGTCAGTCCTCCCCTTGGACATCGTTGCCGGCCCTTCGGAGCACTTACAACGGTGGTAAAAGGGATTTTTACCCTAGAGTTGCCAGTTCAGACAATTACCAACGGGCTCCCCTAGTTTGTTCGGGTGTAGTGAGATTTGATTTTAGTGAGTGTGATGGATCGGGTTCAGATGTGAAGTAGTAGTATGCTGTGTCAGGCGACGACTTTCGGTATGAAACGCTTGAGGACGGAAAATCTGGTAGGAACAGTCGATGCTAAAACTGACTTTCAAAGGTCTAAAGCGAATTCCAAAGGTACTGGTACCCGTTATGCAGAGCAAATAATAGGTAACCAAAACTTTGATAAGCGGAATTGAACGGTGGTGGGCAGAAATGTTAGAGAGAACGTAAAAAAAGAAACCGTAATTATGTGAACTGGTTTCCGGGAACTTATATATGGCAAGGGAATCAAGCCTAGCCTGCTAAGCTAAAAGGTCACCAATGATGTGGTGTAAGACGATGGCAAAACGTGAATCGGGTCTGTGAAAAACACTGGGCAACGTGAAAAACAAAAATGCGAAATCTCCCTGTGAGATAACGAAAGGAATCAAAGGATCTAAGTCACTGACTTGGACAAACGATCACTGTATCCTATAGCGGGGTACTTGATGCAATAACTCTTCTGCAATCACCAGGTACAAAGGCTAGCACTCGGGCTATCAGAACCTAGGTATGTCTGCATGAGGCACGAACAATGTTATGAATGAAGCTACTAACGGCTTATAGCACACACACGTGGTTTTCCAAGGAAAGAGCAATCAATTTGACTACTAAAACACTGGTATTACGAAATAGAAGCAACAAGACAAGTAAATGACTTGCTGGTAGAACGATTTAGAGAGGTAGTAAGTTGTGAGGGGGTGAGAGAAAGGGGGATGTGATCTGTGGGGGGGGGATAGATCGTCTCTCTCGCTCAATAGCTAAGGTCTTATATACTATTCTAGATGTCCTATTTTAGAAGCTCCTTCCCACATTCTCATTCGTTGAGGACTTTTCCATCTCATTCTACAATGTTCCTTTCCTCTGATTGGTTGCTTTGCGAAGCAGGCACGACTTTTCCGTTTCATTCTACAATGTTCCTTACTTCTGATTGGCTGCTTTGCGAAGCAGGCACGACTTTCCGTTTCATTCTACAATGTTCCTTACTTCTGATTGGCTGCTTTGCGAAGCAAGCACAACTTTCCATTTCATTCTACAATGTTCCTTACTCTCGATTGGCTGTGGTCTTGAGACCCTAGAAAAGTCGGAACTGTGTGTGGAAACCAAGCTCAATGATTGGTTGATCGATATAATTGGATGGTTCACATTTCCCAGGGAAACTCTCCGGAGTGTTGGGTCAGAGGATTAAATCAGTTTAGGGGTGAAAATAATGGTTCTGGTGGCGTGGTTGTGTTTCATAAAGCTCCTTAATGCAATATTCGAGTTTCTGAATGGTAGTTGTCGTGAATAATAACAATGAGATGGGTTAAATGAGAGTAAAGTCGAACAATGGCAAGTCAAATAGGGAATTGAAATCGACGAGCGGACAGTGAGATTGAAGGATAAATGAGCTGCAGAATTGTTTTGAACTAGAGATTCCGAATTGGGCTGAAGTGGCGTCAGAAAATTCACATCTCTAGTGTGTAACGGCTGTGAGCGCTTGCGTTGTTACGTTCATTCTCAATGCCTTTTTCCATGTTCCAGTACACACTTTCATGGTGTGGTACAGCACCTGACTCTTGCTCTCTGTGTGTTGTATCTTTCTGGGAACCGGTATTATGGTACTGACTTTCCAGTAATAGTGATTTGCGGGGCGATGAGCTCGGCCCGGCACGGGAAATGCTGTCGTGTCAGAATGGAAAAGGCGATTGTTCTGAGACTCTTTCTGACTTTGTTTGCCGGTATGTTTCATATTCCCTTCCCTGTCATGCTGTAAAAAGCGATGGCTAACGAATTTGGGATAGGTCTGCGTCATCCCTGAGCGCATCATTTGACCCTGGGGACATTAGTTCCGGTGACACTTGCAGTTGCGCCTCCACTTTCCTTAATCCTCCTTCTCTTGCTCCTCTTCAATCCATTGGCGGTGTTACTATCGGCGGGGCGTATGGTGTGAGCCCTGGGCTGCGTAGTGAGGTTGATACCTCGCTGTTCGTTGTGTGCTGTGGGGACATTCGACCTTCTCGCCCTCTTCATCTTTCGCCTATTGACCTTTGTGTCGAGCTGG
>KV417636.1:23829-35718 GCA_001630335.1 Athelia psychrophila
GCGGTCCAGAACCAGATCGGAGTTCCGATCGCCGGGTGCGAGGTCGAGGATGATGGCCTTGGCCTCGTTACAGTATGCGGAGATCGACCGATTGCCCATGCTGAGGGAATGGAGTGCTTTGCGAGCGTCCGCAGCGCGATCGCGCGAGCAGAACATGGCGCGGAAGCTGGCGATCCAGGTGTCGAAGTTGTACCGGGCGGGGTCGAAAGAGAGGGAGTGCGTGATGTTCGACGACCACAGCGCCGCCGTACCGGTGAGGAACCCTTGCGACCACAAGATCTTCGTCGCGTCGCTCGAAAACGTCTCAAACTGCACCGCGTTGCCGATCGCCGTCGCAAACTCTTCCGCCCCGCTCTGTGTCCCTCCGTCGCACTTTTCCGGAGCTGCCGGACGAGGTCCGCGCCCTGATCCCCCCGATCGCGCCGCTATCGCCAACACATCGTCCGTACGTAGCACCTGAGCGGCGAATTCCTTCGCGTATTCGACGTTTATCTCGGTGAATGCGGCCTCCAAGGCAGCGTGGCTGTCCCGCAAGCGTTGGACCTCCTCGCCGAAGGCGTCCACAAGGTTTTTGTTGACCTGCGCAAAGATCTGCTCGTAGACCTGTTGAGCGACGGCGATGGTGTCGGTCGACCATCCTTCCACCGGAACGAAAAGCTGTGGAGCGTGGGGAGGTGGGCCGGGGTTCGCTGGGGGTGCTGTCTCGTCTTCCATCGCAAAAAATCGATACTGGGGTGTTTTTGTAGATTTATTCTAGTGTAAGACCCTGCCGGCGATCTGCAATGCAGCGACGAAAGTAGTCTAGTAACGAAGTTATATTGTGAACATAAAGAATGGAAAACATACTGCATACCTAGTAACGAAGAGAATAAATCTAAAGAACAAGATCGAGAAGTTTTCCAGTAAGATATAAGATCGTCCGATGTGGAATCGCCCCTAAGCGCGTTACTGATGCCGCGCTCTCGCGAACAGAGCGCGGTACCAATAGACGTGCGCGCGCCACTTGCGCGCATTTCCATCCTCCGCATCTCATATCATAACATTGACAGTGCCACCGGATGTGTACAAGGTTTTGTAGCTCTGGCACATATTGTCAAGTTGAGGGGGAGAGCTAAGGAGACGATTGGGGTATTCTTGTCTTGTCCTTCGTCGACTTTATACAGCGTCAAGAAATAGGGGCACGCCTGCAGCACTTTACATTTTCATGGAAGTCAACGGCACCTATGCAATTTGTGCCTACATCACACGGCCCCATGTCTGTGGTACGCCGTATGTAGTGCTGCTGTAGTCCGGTCGTGAACTCATGTTCAGACCAGAACCACTCCGAACTGGACGGTAGTCCAATCTGAGGTTTGGCCATTTCCCCGGACCGGACCCACCGTCCAGTCTGGGGTTCGGAATAGGTATGCAAGCGGCGAACACGTCTGAACACGTCTGAATGTGTCCGGACCACGGGGATTTCGGGGTTCCGAGCTTCGATGCTGAGAAGACAGTTCATGTCAGAGAGCCTAAAAGGAAGACTGGTGAGTGGCTAGCAGGGTGTCTCTCTTGCTATAAGCACTCTCACTGCTGCATATGGCTCCAACCATTTGCAATTGAGAAAATGGTGATGTACAATTGACACACCACAAACGATTGTATTCGGCAATCCGTTCGTTAAACACCCGTCATTGTCACTGCATCACTTTGTCGATCTCGATGGCCTCAACGATGCGGGGAAGTGGGAGAGCAGTTGGGACACCAGAACCAGGTAAATATGCATAGTTTGAACATTATACTGACTTGTATTGAACATAGGATCTCCTGTGACTACGTAACACTGTGTGATACGGTCCTAGGTTCTCCCCCCTCCCGGTCAACAGATCACTCGCACTCTCAAAAGGATCCAAAGGGTTCATGAAACAAATCGACGGCATCTTGTGGTCCCTTTGACCCTGAACATGTGTGTTTGCGAGCACACTATTGCCTGCACGTGCTCCCTCCGTTCCCCCAACCTATTGCACTCTCCAGCCGCCATTATTTCATACCTGAGATATGCAGTATGCTATTTTTTGATTTTTCCAGCAAATTTACTTCGGGTTCTTGGTCCGAACCTGGTTTGAACCTGAACGTGACCATTCTGGACCGTAGTCCGGTTCTGGGTTGGCCCTATTCACTCGAACCAGACCATGGTCTAGTTCTGGGTTCGCTTTTTCTGCTCGAAAACCTGAGCGAACCGGACTTCGGCAGCACTAGCCGTATGTACTACTGTACTATTCCGACCAAGTGTTCAGGGGTTGTTACATGTTACCAGTTCACTCACTATGTGATGCAGTTCAGAGCCGATGGTTGCCTGTTACACTGTCAAAAAGTGTTCAGTTCAAAAAGCATCCGCGTTCACAGCATTCACATTCAACGCGGCCCGCAGAGATCACCGGCATACCAAGTCGAAGAGGTACGTCGGAGCTGCATTAGTGAATGGGAGAAGCACTGAGAAGTCAATTTGTGATGTGGCACGCTTATTTTACCCCATATTTGCGGCTGGAATTTTTTTTTTCGGGACATCAAATATGTTACCATTATTTGATCTAGTTCAGCTCGGCATGTTACCTGTTACAAGCTGGTCAAAGTGTTCAGTTCACGGTACCCTGTTACGCGTTACCGAACACTTGGTCGGAATAGTACAGTACTACTTACTACGTTGTATGGTGACAATAATCCCTCGTGGCCAGGGCATCTCGAGACGGCGCGTCATGAACTGTTTCATCGTTTCATCGCCTCGCGCTGTTTTTCAGAATCGGCGCTCGTTACGTGTTCCCGTTCTCATGGTGAGTGGCGGCTGGCCTCGATGCCGATTCGGTTAAATCCGATTCGGGGAAAGCTGTAAAAAATATGCTCATTATCTGATCTTGATCATCTACCTTCTGCACAATGGCTCAACGGACATGAGGGACGTACATTGCTTCTGCGCGCCTGACTCTGATTCCTGATCATGCAGCGAGACGCGAAAACTTGTACCAGAGTCTCGAACTGAGCTGCAACGACTTTTTATCCTTTCCAAAGGAGAGGCGGAACGATGTCCTGACGGAAAGCCCATCCCAGAAGTCACACACACCTCTGCGTTAGCCGGGACAACGCAGACCTGGGACAACAAGGTCCCAGGTAGATATTTCGACGGCAGCGCCTCATAACGGCCGATCAATTAATTATGTGCAAAACATGACTTTACCGACGACATCTGCTAGGCTTCCTGAATATGCTAATGTAGGGTACATAGATCCAAAATCACCGAATCTGAGGCTTCGGCCATCTGAGGTCGAATTTTATCCGAATTTTGGATCTACCCTCACCAAGCATGTTCAGGGGGCCTGTCTCCACTGGATGTAGCTGCAGGGCCAAGATGCCGGGTCTTGGACTCCGGGGCACTGTTACTACAGTAGTATTGAGTATTGGTATTCCGGATATGCGGTTGCTATAAGCTCCAGAGGGATATGACGGTGCACTTTCTCTCAAACCATTTTCCACAGTTACCTCCTTCAAATTGCGTGGTTATGGGTGCCGACACAGTTTCTGGACAACAACCAATGACGCATTCACTCCGTGCAAGGGTGCAATCCCATTGAGCGGTGGGGGAAAGTGCCCTCAAAATGCTTTTCGCAGGGCAAATGCCTGGGCTTTGACGTGGCGTGATCAAGGCCAACAGCCACTGGAGACTCTAATTACAGTTCCAAGGCGGCAACCGCTGCCAAAGTTCCGATCGGAATTCCGAAGTATGGAAGCTCAATTCTTAGCGTTCACGTTCAAAACGAGTGCCGTAACCATCAATTCTGCGACGCATTTGGTATGTATGTACATAGTTGCGGCGCTTGTGGCCGTCCGGCGTGAGGTCTCGTGAGGTATGGTTCGATCAGTCTTATTACGTGATGTCGTAACACACCATATTTAGTATGTCCCTGACCGTAACCCGGCCAGCCCGGATGTGGCTGCTACTACAGTGAACTATTTCCTTGTCTCTAGTCACAGTATGCTATTAGGATCACTATTATCGAGTCATTTCTTTGCCATAAAGATAAAATTACCCAAACCTAACCCAAACCTAACCCTGCTCCCGCCCCCTCCCCTCCCCCAGAAATAAATATCCTTGTCCTAACCTCTAACTACTAACCCTAACCACTAACCCCTAACTAAAACCTCTAACCAGAACCTCTAACCCGAATCTCTAACAGCCTCGCTGTGACTCGGGGCAGGGGATGTCATGTCCGTTGAGCCATTGTGCAGAAGGTAGATATGATCAAGATCAGATAATGAGCATATTTTTTTTTACAGCTTTCCCCGAATCGGCATCGAGGCCAGCCGCCACTCACCATGAGAACGGGAACACGTAACGAGCGCCGATTCTGAAAAACAGCGCGAGGCGATGAAACGATGAAACAGTTCATGACGCGCCGTCTCGAGATGCCCTGGCCACGAGGGATTATTGTCACCATACAACGTAGTAAGTAGCAGTACATACGGCGTACCGCAGACATGGGGCCGTGTGATGTAGGCACAATTGCATAGGTGCCGCTGACTTCCATGAAAATATAAAGCGCTGGCAGGCGTGCCCCTATTTCTTGACGCTGTATAAAGTCGACGAAGGACAAGACAAGAATACCCCAATCGTCTCCTTAGCTCTCCCCCTCAACTTGACAATATGTGCCAGAGCTACAAAACCTTGTACACATCCGGCGGCACCGTCAATAACATCGTTAACGGAGGAGTGTGCAACATTCATAACCAGGTGAACAACACCTACTACGGAGTTGCGCCCGCCATGTCGTCCAATCCGAATCCCGTGCATATGCATACTCGTAAGACTCTCTTGCGCCTGCCATCACATCATCCGTGCTCTTTTTAGAGCGTGTTCTGAATGGCGCTTGCTGTATAGAAGGGCCCGAGGCATCTTCGGAGGCGGGGATATCGAGGTCGAGCCGTCAGCAGGGCTCGAGCGCTCATGTAGTATCAGAGAGTTTGGTGATAGACGAGGGCTCGGTTTGCCATCCTGTGAGTGGTGATGGCTTCGCGTATATGTGGGGAGTGCTAACCCACCAGAGCAGGTCCTCGCCCTGTGGCAGAAATTCTGTAAAATATTTTCCAGTGTCCAGTGATAATCAGGTGGTCAGACCTGTGGTTTATCTGCGCCGTAGCATTATGATCAGCTTTTGTATGGCTTTGTTGTTATGTTACTACTACCCACGGTCAGACTGACCTGCCTGCCTTACTGTACATTGAACTTATGTATAATGCTCTGGTTTTCAAGTTCATTGAAATTTAGATGCTTGGCTCGGATTCATACAGATTTACTCACTTAGAATAGACCGCTTTGTGGTGAAATACAGGGATAGCCGCGGCGCACCGGCTGCTGATGCTGTGGACTGCTGTGGGTGATCGTCGAAGATGAGAGATGAAAGATAAGATTTAGAGATGGCGTGGGAATCCATGTTAGTGCAGGCTTGTCCGCTTTCCACGGAATCCCTCCTCCGCGTTGGTAGAGTTGCGTTCTGGTGTGTTCATTCTCCTCCATCTTTCCTCGTTTATTCCAACGCAGTAAGCATTCAGATGTAAATAAGATGACAATAAAAGGAAAGTGTGCTCAAGTTTAAAGATGTCTTTCGGCAAGAAATGGTAAAGACATCCTTCAGCAAGAAAGGCTACAATCACCGTGCCTCGATCCAAAATCATACCCTCTGTTGAGAAGGACGTGAATGTAGGAAGACAACCCGTGACGAATCATATTATAAATGCCGAACTACAAGTATAGTATATGAAACGGAGGCGAGATTTCATCACCCAACACCCTCCAACTTTACACTAGGCATCGCTGCTATCCCACGATTTACCAACATACGCAAACGCTAGAGGGGCAGCGTCGGTATTTCCTTTGGGCCCAAGAGCCCCAGGAAGCGTCGCGGTGATGATCACCACATAGGGCAGGGGTGCTGTCGATACCCACTAGGCTCGAGGCGGTGACGTTCGCGCCGCCCACCTCCTCTGCCTGCCCTCGCGCCACAGCACGCCGTAGCGGGAGCCGCAGGCTCCCTGCTACATGATCCCCCCTTCAGCTGTAGCGGTGTCCTCGCCGCGATGAGATGAGCCCCAAGCTCACTGCCACAACAGTCCGAAGAACGAATTGCAGCTTAACCTTTTACATAGCCTATCCATGACCGAGTAATCGCCTCGAATCGCCACTCATCCCCGCCCTCCCATGAGTAGTACTGCACATCTCCGCATGCTCAAATTCACTCAAAGGCCTCCGCGGCGTACAGTCACGAACACAAATACTCACAGCGTCGCGACGATGAGGACCAGCGTCTTGTACGACCCCGAGCTTTGATGCTATCATGGCTGGGCCTTTCCCCGGCGTCGCGTGTCCGAGAGAAACAAAGGGGACACGCTTGGCCGTTCTTCTCTGGATCCTTTATTGCTCTTCACTGGTGTTATACAGCGCGCGGATAAGGATGGGAAGCAGCGCGTAAGACTCTGAGTCCTAGTCACCATATGCATGTTGCTGCGAATTCCGTATCATGAAGCGAGATTAACATTGGTATTTCGGAAAGCCGAAGCAACGACTCGCCAGGCACCACCAGAATCCTCAAGCGAGGAGACGTGCAGCTAATTTCTGCTGGAGCTGGTATTTATCACAGCGAGAAAGCCCAAAATAAGGATGTCCATCTCCTGGAAATATGGAGCTCTCGGGCATTGTCGAATTTAGCACCTTCTCACTTTATTCGGTGAGCCGTCGATTATGGATAGCATCAATACATTTATATCGTTAGAAACTCACAAATTTCCTCAGGCACTTCAGCGACGAGGAGAAGATGAATGAGTGGGTCCGAATTGCTGCTCCAGTCAATGCCAACACGCCGGACGTCTCCTCATACCAAGATGCCCCCAGCTCCGCGCGCATTCGGTCCGCAATAGCGGTGTATGCAACCATGCTGGCCTCGGGCGTTTCCCGCCGACGCATCTTCCAGCTTGGCAGTACTAAGGGATATATCCACGTCATCCAGACGTCCGGATACAACGCCGGCGCATCTAAAGGCGCTGAAATCAAGCTGAGTGGTGGAGACAGTGGTACTACGGAGGTGGAGCTGCGAGAAGGAGATGGGGCTTACGTCATGCTTGTGCCCGGGAGCGAGTTCAAGGTTCAGAACATCGGGGCTCGTGTTGCTGAGGTACTGCTCTTTAAGATGGAATAGAGGCTTGCGTTCAGGCCAGTAATGTCTCGAACGGGCATCGGAATTTTTGTCAAGTAAACATTTATTGCAGTCGGTTCGTGTGTCAATTATAAAGCATTAGTTGGGTCGCGAAAGGCTGCCCGAATATTTTAGTATAACAACGCTAATCTGATTCTGACTCAGGCGCCTCAAGCCCTCTCAACCATGACCTCTGCGACCCACAGCTCCCCCACCATACATGCCAAGGATGTCAAGACTAGCTTGTCCAAAGTGACGCCACCGCGTCCCGTACGGAACTGTGCGTAGTTGGGATCGATCGGGAAGGCTTGAGCGTGCTGTGAAAATGTCAGCTAATTACGCTGGTGTGAATGAAAGGATAACTTACGTTGGTGAAATCTTTGAAGCACTGCGCTACCCTCTTGGCGATGTCGGCGCGTGACATATTGCCGAGGCTGACTCGTACACCGTCCCACTGAACATGCTCGTAGCCGGCCCACTGTGTTCGCCGTCAATATTTGTGCCACCTTCGTAGGTAACAACTAGCGCTTACCTTGATCCAGAGCACGATTGGATGCGGGATGATATCGGAGCCACCAGCAATGGCACGGGTGTTGAGCGCCGACATGCCAACCCCAGGCTGGTCAGCGCCGTCAAAATTGAACACGACTCGGCGGGAGTTGCTGGCGACTGGGTGAGGAGGGCGCTGGGGAAGCGCGACCCGGCTCGGCGCCAGGGAGGAGTAGTTCGAGTGAGCAGAGGCATGAACATGTCCGTTGATTGAGCTCATATTGGAGAGGATATTCGATAGGAGGCGAGTATGGCCGATTGGATGCTGAGCAGTAGGCCATCCCGGAGAGCATATGTACCAGTCCACCACAAAGCACTGTGGTTGCGAGAGTGGACCCGCAAAGCGAGAGCAGAGCACAAAGCGGCACGACAGCCACAGCGGAGAGCAGACAAACGAACAAGCGCCAAGATGCAGACCCCATTGAGGGACTGAGCGTCACACTATCGAAAATGAGCTCAGAGAAGACCAAGACCAAGTTACAAGTGATCCACTAGGCTTTGCCAGCGCCGATGGCGAGGAGCGAAAATACCAGCTTGCTTTGCTCTTGGTAGGACATTGGAGAAATCGAGCCCTGAGTGGAGCATTGAAGCCCTTTGTTTAAAAGCGATCTTTGTTAGGGCTATAGAGGGAGGAAGATTGAGCGCGTAGCTGATAAGTTGACATAAAGAGCATACAGGGCAAAACAAAGAGAAATGGTTGCCTAATCTGGCCGTGTAAGTGCACGTTTCGGGAGTGCCACGCCACATTACTGCGCGTGAATCTCGGACTGGCGTTGTATCCGACTTTGTTTACCCCCACTTTACCCTCTCCACATTCACGATTCACCATTGCAATGGCGACAGGCATCGAAGACCTCGCAAAGGAGCTGCTGTATGCAATATTCGACTATTTGGACGATCAGAGTCTAGCTTCACTTTCCCTCGTGTCTCGGACCTTCCATCGTCCTGCACTTGAAACCGTCATCATCCGACTGGGTGGAAACTCAAACATGGAGAAGAGGGCCTCGTTTCATGACAGCCCATCTGCGTTGCTTCGAGCCGTCAGAAGCGCGTTATTCATCCAGTCCCTGCAGTATGTTTCGGTCTCGATATTTACCAAAGGACGTATGATATTCTTGGCAGAATTGGCCCAGCTTTTCAATCGGATGACGCACATCGGTTGTGTGTGTATACATCTATCCGGAAGCATAGGACCTATGGAGGACGATTTTATGCTCAAGATGACACAGAGCACTTTGGCTTCGCTGGCAGGAAAGAATTGCGCAACCCTAATCCTCGATGGATGGAATATACCTGACTCGAAGTCGAAATCCATTGTGCTCGAGGGAGGGACTGTGTTTTGCTCAAATTCGGCAAAACCTTCTCATGCAGACAACGCGTTGCCAATCATCAGCACACTCACCCAACTAGACCTAACCGACTGCCATATTCTCGCCAGCCCAATCCTTCGTTGGATCATCGACTCTGCCAATCAGTCTCGAATCACGAAATGCTTTATTTCCCCGTTTTCTGGTTATACAATCAACAGCACCCTCGGGCTACCGTATCTTACAAGGCTCTCCATATATTCCTTAGATATTGAAGTCGATAAACTGCTACCGTTTCTCAGTCGGCATCCGGCTTTCGGACATCTGTCGTTGACATTATCGGCAGTTCGAGAAACTACTCTGGATCGCTCAGTCCCACTACCGATATTCCCACACCTCGAAAGCCTGGCGATCTCTCCCAATATTCTTCCCCATATCCTCCAAATCGACATATCACCTCAGATGCTCAAAAGTGTCACACTGTGCCCGAACATGTCCTCCACGTCAGAAAAACGGATCGATGAGGCTCCGTGGTACCAGGCTATGGAGGATGCACTCACCTGTTCGGCGGAGCGCAAAGGTATCCAACGGCTGGTATTCTCCTTCCCTTCGCATGAACTTGTCAAAGCCTGGCTGACGTCTGACCGGCGTAACGTCGAACGCTTGATGACTTTCGTGACGACTATCAGCATCGGCACCCACCATTATGATGGCTTTGGGGCTGGCATGGAGCCCATACTCGCCAAGTGGTTGTCACTCTTTCCAGCGCTCGAACACGTCGAAGTTGGTCACAACATGTTCGCCACTGGGTGTAATGGTTCCGCCTTTGTATCTCGTTTAGCAAAAGAGTGCCCCCGAATCCGAACAATCCAGATTGCCTCTTCGCGGATATATATATATGTTCGTTGTATTTCACTTTACCAAGCCATTGCTAATGCTAACTTGCGCTGCAGCTAATTCAAATAAAGGCTTGAAACCAAAGCCGGAAGCTTCGGGCTTCGCAATGTCCCAAACTGAAGCTGAGATGGGCCTACATACTGTTGTAGCTGTACAACCTTAGGTTTGTCGCATGTCCCGACGGCGACAAAAAACCCACCACCATGAATCGCCTTAATGATACAGCAATTGCGGCGAGGTGCCAGCGTGCGAATATATCTACTATCTTGTCAAGATTTTGGAGGTCATTCCGCCAAATATGCCAAGACTGAAGACAATCACCCCTTGAACATTTGTATAATGTATTCACTTCACACACACGATCGCAGATAGACCATTCTACCGTGGCGCCTCTTTACGGGCCCAGCTTTTGAGATGAAGAGATTACTACGATGTTAAATTAGGTACATTAAACGTTTACCCATCAGCAAGATGACATGTCGCTAGACGAGCTGGCACCAGCTCGTCTCGCTCGTCTCGCTGATTAGATCTCTAGATGTGCCACTGGCGCCAGCAAAAGGTGCCAAAACCTAGCACACGGGCTCCTAACTCTAGCATAGATTCATATGGAGGTTAAATTTGGATTACAAAAAAGCACATTCTACCATCTACATCTACCGTAGTCCCGCGAGGGCAAACATGAGACAATATTCGATTGAACCTTCGTAAACTACGGATATCCTTGTCTGGCATCTACCGCCGAACCTCTATATTCCCGTCTTTCAGTCACATACCGGTTTCTTTTTTTGGAACCAATTTAAACTGGCCTTCATTGGGGAGCCTTTCCCTATGGTAGAGGTAAACTACTACTGTGACTATCTATATGCGTAAGAGGCTGATCCTATCAACTGCCGAGCCCGTAATGAGGCGTCACGCATGTGGTTGGGCTGGGGTTGCCCGGTTGTATGTACGTTATGATATAAATGTATGTATGAACAGTAGGCCGGTTTCTTATGTGCGCTCAAAGATGCCTTGGTTTGAGCATCTTGAAAACAAAGCCAGACAACCATTCATTCACAGATTGCATACGAATTCAATCAGCGCAGATAAACAAGTGTACACATTACATCCCCCAGGCAGCCCATCCAAAATCCATTACGCCAACTCAAACAGCAAGACCTCCGCAACACCATCGCCAACGTTCTCGACCTTCAGCTCCTTCACGTCCTGCACCATGATATATGCCGCGTCCCCCTCCTTCAACACCACCCCCTCACCGCCCCCGCCGCTGATCTTGATAGCAGCGCCTTTCGCGGGACCGACGTTGTATCCCGACGTCTGAATGACGTGGATGTACCCCTTCGTCGAACCGGCCTGGAATGTATGGGGGAGGGATGTAGCGGGGGAAAGGAGGGTAGAGTATAGCGTGAGCGGGGACTGGACTGGCGCGGGGCCAGTGTCTTCGCGTTTGGAGGAGGCGCCTGGAGTGTTGACAGGCGCGACGATGCGGGCCCACTGGTCCTTCTTCTCCGCGTCGGTGAAGTGGCTGTAAAATGCGGACATGAGCAGGGTGGCCAGCAGTGAGAACCGTATATTGATGCTTACCGAGTGAAATACGCGGGTGTGAGCTTAGAGACGGAGGGCAGGCTCCAGATCTGCAGGAAATGCACCTGCTCGGCGCCGTGCGCCTTCTCACTGTGGCTGATCCCCGTGCCGGCGGATGTGAGCTGGATGTCTCCGCGCTTCATGATCTCGGTGTTGCCCATCGAGTCGTTGCTATGATCAATGTCAGAATGACGTTGGTTAATGGAATAAGAGGGGTGAGGAACGCACTGTTGCAGCTCTCCGCTGACGATGTACGAGAATATCTCGAACTCTCTGTGCGAGTGTTGGCCGAAGCCGGTTTTTGGGGCGACGCGGTCCTCGTTGATCACGCGCAGGGC
>KV417636.1:37926-59303 GCA_001630335.1 Athelia psychrophila
TTGGAGACGTTGGGTATCGAGGGGGTGGTATGTGCGGTCCCTACAATTCTGATCGAACAGTCCGCACTGCGGTGGCGCAGGGCGGGCCTTGACGCGCATCAACCCTAGCTAACCCTTCCGAACTCGCACGACATTTCTACAGTCGGTGGATAAGACCACACCTATTCTCCTGTTGAATGCAACCATTTTAGAAACTTCGTGACGTGGTGGGAGAACCGCTACAGTCGCGCACTGTATAACGGCCACGACTGAGCATGCGGCAGGGTGACGTGTACGAGCATCGGCCGGGTGACACAAGCGACAGTTATACACACGGTGGAAGCGTCCATTTTTGGTCGCGAATGGAACTAGGTCTCGTGCTAACCTACCCCCTACTATAGTCTCGGTGGTCGTTACCGTGCCCACAAGTCGCGACTGTACGGTTGGGGTCCGACCAATCGCGGCAGCTTTAACTTGTGGTGAGCCGCCCTCAACGACCGCTGACCCACTCCGCCCGCGACCCCCTCCCGCTGGACCGAGCCGCGGTCCCTCCTCATCAAGCTCACCCGTCTCCGTACCTGTAAAGGCAACTAACTCGAGTATAACCTCTCCTATAAGCTATCCTCCGCTCATACCTGCTAACCTACGACTCGTCATCCGGTAGAACCTCTCGTATACATGGTCATATGGTGTTTCGTGGCACCAGCGCTCTCACCTGCGCGTTTCGCTCTCTGCTCGTGTTTCGCCGCGCTGTAGGTGTCGCCTCTTGTCTGTTTGCTTGTTCGCGGTTCTATGTCTGGTGTAACTCCCTAAGTCATGTCAACATAGGGTGTGTTCGAGCATGTACTGGTTCTGTTTCATCGTTCGCGAGGCGATCCGAAACGGTCGCGGTTATCGTTCCAACCGCTCCTCGCTTTTGTGGTCGAACGAAACTACAACTGTCCCAAAACCTTTGTAGCTCGGGACTCACTTCGTAACTCCGGGAAACAATGTTCCGGTAGAAACACCGTCGGTATCTCTGAGCTCCTCCCTAACTCGCTGTTTCTCGTAACTCCTCGTAACTACTACTCCCGTTTTGTTTCTCTTTATAACGGACTAATCCGGCACATTCACGTGTAAAGCCCTGGAGCGGCGAGCGCGGTGTAGCAACGTGTGGTTAGCGCGCGCCGCGTGGATGGTCTCCTGTGTATATGTTCCATGTGTGCGGAATTATAGTAAAGGGGTACCCGCAGGCGGATCTAAAAGTTTTAGTTTTAATAATACTTGTCCAAGAAGAGTCCCGGTTCACACGACTAAATGTCAGTTGAACATCACTATAGTTTTGTCGAGAGTTTTCTTGGCTCTGCAGACTAAACGTTCAATGCTTATTGATTTGTGCGTAACGTCTATACATATCACTATACTACATTGTGCCGCGCTAGTCGTACTGGTCATACCCTGATCTACGTAGTAGTTTAAGCCATATAAGCATGACCGCACCGGCGGTAATGTCAAACTCCATTTCCTGTGTGTCGGCTAGCTCAACACCAAAAAAACTCATACTCACCCTCACCTTTACCCCCAACCTACCCCCGAGCTGTAAAATAAACCTTCAAATACGTGTGGCCCTATCAGTTTAACAAAGGTAATACAAACATTCTTTTGTACATGCGGATAGGCCCGACCACCGCTAAATCGTAGATTGAGTAGGTGCTTCAGCGAAGTCATATTTAAGTTAAACGGGTGCCCTGGTAGTCTTGCAGAAGCTTCACTAATGTAGCGAATGTGGTGTTTACTGGAAACATGTCCAGTTTATAACTACCACCGAGCAGCGTTCGAAACTATGTCAAGTTCCCCAACTAGACGTGACAGAACGGTCGAACGTGAAAGGAGCCTGCTAGGACACAATCTGATCGTAGGGTCTTATCGTCTTAGTTGCCTCTAGACCTGTCATCTTTCCTCATCATCATTGTGTTCCGCATGGTGGAGAGGGCCTGACGCGACTGAAGCGAGAATCAAATCAGTGGGCTTGCCAAATACTCCGGTAAATGCCTTTCTCGATCCAACCATAATTTATGTACACCACATTCAAATAAGTAATGATTTTTATCTATTAATACACACGTCTGGCATGCATTCTTTTACCAGCCAACCATCTGATTGCCATAAGGTCGGAGCTGATAATTTTTCAGATTTTGTGAACCTACGGTCGATGGCGTAAAGTAGTTGAAGGAACTGACCGCTCATAACCTCAGATGCTATTCCAAGAGCGACCCTATATTCTTGTAATGCTCGTGATTGCTGCTCCAGGAAAGGTCTGTAGTCGGAATGTCGGGACTATAAGTAAGGAACGGGGATGGAAAGGTGTTTGGGTGTTCAGATGAAATGTCTGGCTTTCCCAGGAGCACGTGTGCACGTGTATGCATGTGTGAGTCACTGTGTGTCCAATGTGTGCGTGTGTATGAGACCCTGATGGGAACCTTCCTTCGCCTCATGGGACGTCGAAGTTGTTCTCTTGTATTGTTGTATTGTTCTCTCGTATAAGGTTAGTCTCTCAGTTGGCCGTGATTGTAATCAAAACTGTAACAGAGAATGGAAAAGGCTTTCGGGTGTGTACAGGAAAAGTTCGGAAAGTGTGGCTATTGTCTTCCAAGTGTATGTCCCCGCGGAGTGAAATAAGGAAGCTTCTCTCGTATCAGGTCGGACGCCACTTGGGAAAATGCATAAAGACGAGCAAAAGACGACTGGATCGTCATTCGAATTCTGTTGAAGCAACATTTACTCAACATCATCTATGTGGGTATCTTTAACCGCCCTTCTATGCTCATAGCATGTTAGACTGACCATGATAACCTCAGATCCGAGAAATGAACTTCACCTCTATCTCCGCTATCCTTGTTGCGCTCTCCAGCATCGTTGCAGTGTCAAGCAGCCCCGTCCCGGCCGAGGAGTGCCAATGCTGTTTTGGTCCGTCCGCCGTCTATTCCCCTGACTGTCCAGGCCGGCGGTCCATCAATCTGACGGGTGCTTAATCTCATAAATGAATAGATTGATGGGGTCTATCAAGATCGGACGAGAGCCGTGCTGAGATTGTAAATGGCATTTGAGTGCTGACAAGGAAAGGTTGACGATTGTATTATCGTAATCCTCCGGACAGTAGATTCGCATGTATCTGTCCTCGCGTCGTGGAATATCCAAGTGCTTCACTTGTAAAAGGTCTTAAAAATACACAAAGATGATTGAATGGTCGCATTGCGAAGCATCATCTGCCCAACCTAACCAGCATGAGTCATTTTATCTATATGAGTGTCTTGGCTCGCCCTGCAATGCTCCTGGCATGATAGACTGACGGCGACAATCTCAGACTCAAGAAATAAACTTCACCTCTATCATCGCCGACCTTGTCACATTCGCCGGCATCGCAGCGGCATCAAGTCGCCCCATATTATTGTCATTGCCAGCCTGAGATTGCGAAGAGTCCTGCCCGCTTCCACCCCACGCTATTAATGTGAGGGGAGCGTAATAACTGAGCATTGGTATGCTTCTCAGATGCATAGATTCATGGGAACCACCCACGCTATGCTATATCATATTGCTCTACATATCTTCAATGCGTGTTTGGTTATTGGTAACTTGCAAATCAGACATTCAGGGTTATTTGAGACCTGTTTTGATGCCACTTCAAGTTGAGTTCAAGTTAACATGGTCCTGGGATGAATTTGATCAAGATGAATTTTTTAAAATCTACACGGACGCCCATAGGAAAGTATCAAGGCATGTGTACTGTATATGTGTCCTCTGGTAGGTGCACCGCGCACGATTGGTGTGCAACGATGTGGCGCGAGCGGCGAGGTCCCGAAACGTGCACTTACACGGCCTAATCAGGCAATATTTCTCTTTGTTTTGCCCTCGTCGTCAATGCTCGTCAATGTTCTTTGTCGCTCAATCCCTCCTCGAGTCTCTATGGCTGCCACAAAGATGGCTTTGCAACAAAGGGCCTCAATGCTTCACTCAGGGCTCGATGTTTCCAAAACCCTGTCAACATCAAAGCAAGCTGGTGTTTTCGCTCCTCGCCAACCTCGCTATGGGCGCTAGCAAAGGCCAGTGGACCGTTTGCTACTTTGTCTTGGTCGCGTACGAGCTCGTGTGGGATACAACTGCGCTGAATCCCTCAATGTGGTCTGTATCTTGGCGCTTGTTCGTTTGTCTGTTCTCCGCTGTGGATGTCGCGCCGCTTTGTGCTCGTCTCTCGCTTTGCGCGTCCACTCTCGCGACCACGGTGCTTTGTGGTATACTGGTACATATGCTCTCCAAGATGGCCTACTGCTCAGCATCCAATCGTCCATACTCGCCTCCTATCGAATATCCTCTCCAATATGAGCTCAATCAACGGAAATGTCCATGCCTCTGCTCACTCGAACTACTCCTCCCTGGCGCCGAGCCGGGTCGCCCTCCCCCAGCGCCCTCCTCACCCAGTCGCCAGCAACTCCCGCCGAGTCGCGTTCAATTTTGACGGCGCTAACCAGCCTGGGGTTGGCATGTCAGCGCTGAACAGCCGTGCCATTGCTGGTGGCTCCGAGATCATCTCTTATCCAATCGTACTCTGGATCAAGGTAAGCGCTGGTTTTACCTGCGGAGGTGGCACACATATTGACGGCGAACACAGTGGGCCGGCTACGAGCATGTTCAGTGGGACGGTGTACGAGTCAGCCCCGGCAATATGTCACGCGCCGACATCGCCAAGCGGGTAGTGCAGTGCTTCAAAGATTTTACGAACGTAAGTTGTCCTCTCATTCGCACAAAAGTATGTGGCTGACACCTCCACAGCATGCTCAAGCCTTCCCAATCGACCCCAACTACGCGCAGTTCCGGACGGGCCGCGGTGGCGTCACTCTGGACAAACTAGTGCTCACATCCTTGGCATGTATGGTGGGGGAGCTGTGGGTCGCAGAGGTCATGGTCGAGAGGGCCTGAGGCGACCGAGCGACCGAGCGACTGAAGCGAGACTCAGATCAGCGTCGTTATACTAAAATACTCGGGCAGCCTTTCGTGATCCACATAATAATTTATAATTCATACATGCAATTTAATCGTACAAACTCTGGCCCACCGTTCCACGAGTCCGTTCCAAACATCATAATCGTCAGCCTGAGCGCAAGTCTCTATTCCATCTCAAAGAGCAGCACCTCCGCAGCGCGGGAGCCGATGTTCTGCACCCTGACCTCCCTCCCGGCCACGAGCATCATGTACGCCCCGTCGCCCTCCCGCAGCTCCGCCTCCACGGCGCCGCTTTCGCCGCCGCCCAGCTTGATCTTCGCGCCTTTGGCCTTGCCGACGTTGTACCCGGACGTCTGGATGACGTGGATGTAGCCCTTGGTGCTGCTCAGCTGGAATATGCGCGCGCGGGAGACGCCCGCGGGCAGGATGGTCGCGTACACCGCCAGCGCGGACCGGGTGGGCACGGAGCCGGGGGCGTCCTGGGCCGCGGAGACGTCCGGCGTGTTGGTGTTGACGGGGGCAGCGATGCGGACCCACGCTTTCATCTTTTCCTCGTCGCTGTAGTGCCTGAGAGCCATTGTGAGTTATTGTTGTGAGTTATGCAGCGATACAAATATGTTGATGGGGGCTATTGCTTACCGGATGAAGTGGGAGGGGGCTAAAGTCGACAATGCCTGGGAGCTCCATATTTCCACAAGGTGGACCTCCTGATTTTGCGCTTCCTCGCTGTGGTACACACCGGTGCCTGCCGAGGTGAGCTGCACGTCACCGCGCTTGAGAATTTTGGGGGTGCCCAGCGAGTCGTTGCTCCGGCTAAAAAGCGAACGTTACAGGCCGATGTTAGTGTCAATTTCGCTACAGCATGCGGAATTCACGACGGCATGCAGGTGGGACTGGGACTCACTGCTGAAGCTCTCCACTGACGATGTATGAGAACACCTCGAAATCGCCGTGAGACGGGACGCCGAATCCCGTGTGGGGCGAGACGCGGCTCTCGTTGATGGCGCGGAGGGATCCGAATAATTCGTGGCCGCTGCGCTGGTATCTGTGCGATGAAAGGCTCAGCCGTGGTGCGTTTGACGGAATGAAATGCACTCACGAGGCGAAGGAAAACGTGTGGAATGTTTTCAGCCACCCATGATCAATGTGCCCCCTCTCGTTGGACCGACGGGGTACGATCATCATACCAGAGGACAGTAGCGTCGCTTCTGGGCTGACGCAAGTAGACATCTGAGAATTTGAACACCAGTAAGTAGAGATGTAATCGAGCAGCGTCGGAAAGCGCTGTGAAATCAGCTGCAGGGGTCGTACGTTGATGTTGAATGCTCGTCTGAACATGATACTTTCTTCATATACAATCCTCGAGAGAAATTTGTCCTCTTTTCCGGTAGTGCAAGCTGCTAGCTCTCCAAGAGTTCTTTATCAGCTGTAGTCAGAGATTGTCTCGTTAGTAGCAGGTTCCGATCATGTGATCGCGTACAGTCACAGATTGCTGAGTCAGTGCGCTGAGTCAGAGTGCTGAGTGCGCTGCGAGATGACCAGTTGGCTTGACTCCTCGTCGTATCGACCCATGCTGTTAAGACATGGGCGGGCATGATGCGTCTAATGTCTCTCCCGAGTATTCGGAATCCCACAAGACCAACGATTGACGTCAGCGGCAAGAATGAGAGCGAAGATGAGGCGAGTAGGCGACTATAGGCGAGCAAATGACGTGGAAGGCTGTGATGGTTGACGAGAGCAAAACCCCGACCGCTGCCAGTCAGAAAGGCGGAAAAATCAGAATATTGGAAGAATACGGAGTTTGCTGGTTTATGTTTGACAGACCCAGAGCCCGAGTATATGCGCGTTGACTCTAAGAATGCGCGCTTCGATTCTTGTCGCACATTTCGAGCAGATTGTCCAGCCTAGTTCTCCTAGATCATGGGAAGGAAAGTCGTGATGCAAAAAAAGGAACAGAGTTCGCAAAGGAAACTTTAACTCTATTATAATTGGTGAATTGATATTGTGACCAGATAATTGCGATAAAATTGCAGAGTGAGTGAGATGTACTTACTCCTTATAGCAAGCTCGTGGTTTGATTCACAGGTAGCGTCGAGATGCAAAACAGTCGCATAGGATTGGACCTGCGTGGGGGCTATGCTATGGGATCGTAAGCAATATTGGGTCAGAGATTGGTCAAAGACGCGTACACCCTTTTACACAGGCGCTATGACATCTGAATCGGAAGCGATGTGGGTCAGAGACGTGTATGCCGAGCCACCTCGTTCACTGCTGGGCCACAATTTGCCACAACAATAATAGCACATAATAGTGACTTGCGTGATTGTTGGCTGCCACGGTCAGAGCGGAGCGCGGTGATATCATGATCGTTCCTGACCAAAAAAGAGGCATCAAGCCCCTGTCCGGGCGCGTGGGATCACGATTAATATAATATTGGCCCTGCAAAGGCGTCACCATCATCCCCACGTTCCCCTCTCCTTCTCCTCCATCCCAAGCCTCTCAATAGCGAGGTCGACTAGACAAACCACGGGCCAACTTGCAGCTCAAAATGCCGCCACACGTTGACCTCGTTATCGTCTTCAAGACGAGCACAATAACCCTTTCCAAACAGCAGGCTCGCGAGGATGCGACCAAAGCTGAGGGGCAGTACTCGAAGCTGCTTGCGACTCTGAAGCAAGCTGGTTTACTGGCAGTTGGACGCCGAGGCCAGAAGGACGGGGAGCTAGTTATACTGGTGTCCTCGCCGCCGAAGACCCTGGCCGGTCTGTTGCATCGTGAGCGGTGAGTTCTTGGGTTTATATTTAGTTAATGTGGAACGTGTTGGGCATGAGTCTTGTTGTTCGTCCCTGCCGCCGATTAGCACGTCATTTGCGAGATTTTGAACCTTGCTGCGGACTGCAGAAGGCAAACCAATCAATTGCAATCCCCTCTTATCTACCGGACTTCCCATAAGAGACACCAACTGACGAACTTCTCCATAGGCACACTGACTTCCTCTCGGGCCTGCCAACCGCGAGCATACCCTCAGCCACCAAGTCTTTCGATGACGGCCTTCTCAGCCCTGCCGAGCGCATCCGCCTCATCCACAGCCATATCACGTCTGTGCCCCAAGACGGCGGCCTCGGAATTGCTCCTCAATCGGACGACTGGCAATTCGTGGACTCCATCCTGCCCCTCCACGACACCGACTTCAACAAGACGTGGCTGAAGGTCTGGACTACGACGCAGTTCTCGACCGTCAACGTCAGCTCTATCAGAGCCCAGGTATGCACGCAGTCTACCCTGCCCACTCACCTGTATCTAACAAATGATTTCGCTAGTTCGGCGACTCCGTGGCGCTCTACTTCACCTTCCTCTCGGTCTACTTCAAAGCCCTCGCCTTCCCGTCGGTGCTCGGCATAGTCTTCTGGTACCGCGGCGAGCCCTACTCCGCGCTCTACTCGCACCTGCTCGTCCTCTGGTCCGTCACGTTCGTCGAGTACTGGCGCATCCGCGAGCGCATCCTCGCGCTCCGCTGGGGCACGAGCGGCGCGCTCAAGGTGGAGCGCTTCCGCGCGCACTACACGCCGGGGTTCCCGTGGTGGAAGAAGGAGCTGCGCGTGCTGGCGAGCGTGCCCGTCACGCTCCTCTTCACGGGCATCCTCGCCGCGCTGATGACGGGCATCTTCATGCTCGAGGCGTTCGTGTCCATGCTCTACACCGGGCCCGCGCACATGGTCCTCGTAAGTCCATCCCACACCCGCCCAGCATGCACGGCCTGAATCCTGAATCTGACGCCGTTGTGCCCTTTTCCTTTTTGCTAGCAAACCCTGAGCCCGGCGATCCTGTTCACGCTCCTCGTCCCGCGCGTGCTGCGCTCGCACATGGCCCGCGCGAAGAGCTACACGGCCTGGGAGAACCACGCGCACCAGTCGAGCTACGAGGCGTCCCTCGCGACCAAGACCTTTGCGCTCTCCTCGATCGTGTCCTACCTGAACCTCGTGCTCTCCGCGCTCGTGTACGTGCCGTTCGGGGACAACCTCACCGGCTGGGTGCAGGCGCAGATATCCACCGGCGGGAGCCTCGTCGCGCGCGACGTGCCCGTTGCCGCTGCCGCCGACTTCGACTTCGACGTCGCGAGCACCGGCGAGGGCGAGAGCGAGGTGAAGGCGGCGCTGGGCGTGTGGAACCTGACGGACGTGGAGCAGGCGCGCGCGCGCCTGAACCCGCGGCGGCTGCAGGAGCAGATGTTCGCGTTCATGGTGACAAACCAGCTGGTGAACGCGTTTGGGGAGATCGTCGTGCCGTACGTCGTGCGCCGGGTGAAGGCGTACCGCGCCGGGAAGCGGGACACGGCGGCGGGCGGCGACGGCAAGAAGAAGAAGGTCGCGTTTGAGGACGAGGTGAAGGAGACAAAGGAGATCAAGGGCGGCACTGAGCACGACCTGGAGACCAAGGAGGACCGCGAGTTTTTGGAGAGGGTTAGGGGCGAAACGGGGATGCCTGCGTATGAGGTGTTTGGCGACTACAACGAGATGGTCACGCAGTTCGGCTACGTCGCGATGTGGTCGGCGATCTGGCCGTTGGCCGGAGGTAAGCACCTCGTTCTCCATGTTGCAACCCAACTGACACCCAACTCGATATAGTGGCGGCGCTCATCAATAACTTCTTCGAGCTGCGCTCTGACGCGTTCAAGGTGACGAACCTCACGCGCCGGCCGATCCCCCTGCGCACGGACACCATCGGCCCGTGGCTCGACTCGCTCACCTTCATCACCTGGTTCGCGGCCGTCTCGAACGCGGCGCTCGTGTACCTCTACAGCGGCTCGTCGCACAACGGCACGACCACGGCGCTGTTCGTCGCGGGCACGGACGCGACCCTGGACGTCGCCGTCAAGCGCCAGCTGCTGTTCAGGGCCGCGCTGATCGCGCTCGGCGCGAGCCACGGGTTCATCATCGTGCGCGCGGTGATCAAGCACATCCTCGAGATGATGTTCTGGAAGGGCAGCCCCGAGCTCCACCAGGCGGAAAGCAACACGAAGGAGGTCAAGGAGAAGTACCTCGCGAGCGTTGATGCGCAGGTGTCTGTGGCTGGCGTCGCGAGCGGGGAGGTCGCGCCTATTGAGGAGGAGCAGGGGAAGGCGTTCTGGTCGTACGACGAGGGGTTGGATGAGATCCGCAAGGCTGGTAAGGATGCTTAGAATGCTGGTGGCGGGAGCTGTTTGGGCCTTTCACTGCGTGTTGACGATTAGTACTGTACATGTGGCTTGTTCTAGTTCTTTACCTGCCTGTCAAATATCTGTACCTGTGAACGCTAAAACAATAATCAAATTCTTATGTCGCAGCTGAACATCACAGCAAATGTGACCGCCACTTTTCCGAACTGTCACCGGAGGCAGCGATCTTCCTGGTCAGGTAACGCGATGGCAGAAGCAGTCACCACAACCGATTTCCCCGCCCTCACCCTCCTCAACCGCGGCAAGGTCCGCGATGTGTACGCGACCTCCTCGCCGAAACACCTGCTCTTCGTGGCCACTGATAGGATATCGGCGTACGATGTCATCATGCGCAATGTCCGTCCCTTCATCCCTCTCAGCTTCGGCGCGTTCTGATCACCCACTGTCAACATTTAATATTTTACCCTCCTGCTCCTGGCGCAAATTTGTATTCGCTAGGGCATACCGGGCAAGGGCAAGCTCCTCACGGAGATCTCGATCTTCTGGTTCGAGAAGCTGGCCGAGATCATCCCGAACCACTTCGTCACGGCCAACATCGACGAGATGCCCGAAGAAGTGAGGCAGTACAGGGATCAGCTGGAGGGGCGCGCGATGCTGGTCAGGAAGGCGGAGGTCATCCCCCTCGAGGCGATCGTGCGCGGGTACCTGACTGGTGCGTGCTATACCCATACTGCTGTACTCCCTCGAGAGTGCCCGGCCAACGAAGTGCGAACGGCCGCAATTTTATTTTTATTTTACAGGCTCTGCGTGGAATGAGTACAAGGAGTCGGGGACGGTGCACGGACTGAAGCAGGAGCCGGGCCTCGTCGAGTTCCAGAAATTCCCCGAGCCCATCCTCACGCCGTCGACAAAGGCGGATCAAGGCGCCCACGACGTGAACATCTCCCCCGATGACGGTCCGTCTCCCTCATGATACCCCAAATCTACCTGACCTCCTGACCTCCTGACCTCCTGGCCCCCTTACTCCTTATTCCTTGTGCCCATTAGCCGAAACGATCGTCGGACCCGTGGTGTACCAGCGCATCGAGACCGTGACCCTGCAGCTCTTCAAGCGCGCGTCCGAACTCGCCGCGCGCGCCAACCTCGTCCTCGTCGACACCAAGTTCGAGTTCGGGCTCGTCCCCGGCTCGCCGCCGACCTCGCTGCCCGAGATCATCCTCGTCGACGAGGTGCTCACGCCCGACTCGTCGCGCTACTGGGACCGCGACGACTACGGGCGGTACCTCGCGAGCGCGGGCACGGTGGGCGCGCCGCAGAGCTTCGACAAGCAGTACCTCCGGAACTGGCTCACCGATGCGGGATTCCGGAAGGGCTTGGAGGGCGGGCCGGAGGGCATGGAGGGGGAGGGGTGGGGTATACCACAGGAGGTTGTTGATAAGACGCAGGAGAAATATGGGGACGTCGTCAACCGCCTGATCAAAGGGGCGGCGTAGGTACTGCCAATCTTGCAGATCATATATCGTGGGCACTGATTGTATAACGCCCTTAGGAATTGTGAGGGCCTCCAACTGATCTGGGCGCATTACATATGTCGAATCTTGTCAATCATGTACTACTTCAAATCTGCTTCTGCCCTTTAAGCATCCTCGACGACATTCTTTCGTCGGCATCAAGAATCGCAATCGATACACAATCTCAGCATGGCTCTTCTCCGATTTACTGTCCTATCAAGCCCAGCGTAACACGTAAATCCAAATTTTGACTTCGACTGGATCGCTGCAGGGACGAGTTAATCTTGGTTGACCCCACGAATCTATGCATATAAGAAATATACCAATGCTCAATTATTAAGCTCCCCTCACATTAACAGCCCGGGGCGGACAGCCTGGGGTGGAAGGCGGGCAGCACTCTTCGCAATCTCCTGGTAGCTCTCCTGGTAATAACAGTGGTATGGGACTGCTTGACACCACTACGATGCCGGCGAACGCGACAAGGAGGGCGACGATAGAGGTGAAGTTCATTTATTGAGTCTGAGCTTGTCGCCGTCAGTCTAACATGCCAGGAGCATCGAAGCTTGAAGGGCGAGCGAAGACACTCACGTAGGTGGGGTTGGGCAGATGATGCTGCGCAGTGCGACCATTCAGTCGTCTTTGTGCATTTGTAAGCCTTATAAGAAAGCTTCGATATTCCACGACGCGAGGACAGATACATATGCATGTGGATCTACTGTCCGGAGGAATACAATAATAGGAATAGAATAACACAATCGCCGACCTTTCCCCGTGGGCACTCAAATGCCATTTACAACCTCAGCACGCCTCTCCTCCGGTTAACTTTCCTACCACCCACAGCTTCGTCCAACAGTGTGGCACACGTATCCTTCCACCAGACCAGGTTATTCAGAAGGCAGAACCCGCAAACTCGAACTCAAATTCAATTTGGCCGCTGCGCAAACGAGTTATAATTAATCCTGATGGATCCCATCAATCTATTCGTGTAAGAAACATACCAGTACTCAAGCACTATAAGCTCCCGTCGGATTGATAGCCCGCCGGGGTGGACAGCCCGGGGTAAGTCCTTGGGTGGACGGACAGCATCTGCACTGATCGGCCGGGACGGGGTTGCTAGACACTGCGACGATGCTGGCGAACGCTACAAGGATAGCGGAGATAGAGGTGAAGTTCATTTCTCGAATCTGAGCTTGCCATGGTCAGTCTAACATGCTGGGAGCATACAAGGGCGACCAAAGACACCTACGTAGATGATGTTGAGTAAATGATGCCTCACAGAATTCGAATGCCTATCCAGTCGTCTTTTGCTTGTCTTTATGCATTTTCCCAAGTGGCGCCCGACACAAGAACAGCTTCCACTGCGTGAGGACATACACTGCAGATCCACATTCCTGAGAAAGACAATGGCCAAACTTGCCGAATTTTCCCCACTCGAAAGCATTTTCCATCTTCTGTTATAGGAGAACAAGCGAAAAATACAAGAGAACAGTTTCGACGTCCCACGAGGCGAAGAAAGGGTCTCATGCACAGGGACACGTGACATACTGGACATACTGGACACATGCTGGACACACACACATACACACGCACACACACATGCGTATACGCATCCGCTTTCCTGGGAAAGGCGGACATGTCATCTGAACGCTCAAATACCTTTTCCATTCCCGTTACAGTCCCGCGATTCCGGTACAGTCCTTTCCTGGAGCAGCAATCGCGATCAATAGGGGTGTTCAGAGTAGCTGATTCAAAGGCGATTCGATGGCCGATTCGAACGTGATTCTTGAGGCCAGAATCATGCATGAATCACGCACCTACTCTTAACGGCGCGATTCTCATCCGTTTCACTCGGGCTGATTTTTATGCATATTTACCGCCTGTATCTCTATCAGTAGCAATTTTAACTCTCATTCATGCCATCCCACACTGTTCCTCGGAAGGCCTTTGTTAAATACTCAAAATTGCGTGCCCGGCGGGTGCACCGTCGAGCAAGGCGGCTACGGTTACAGCTACATGCCCTGGTGGCTTCGGTTTTAGCTCACTCGACATTACAGTCCCCCGGTTCAACCAGCGCACCATCTTCGTCAGCCTCATCGTCGCTGTCGGGAATTGCGGCGGCCTTCTCGGTCTGTTCGTGTGTCCGTTTTGGTCCTGCAGGACGCGGAGTAGGCTTGGCCTTTGGTTGGGTTTTCTTTGGCATGTGTAAAAGGGGCAGGGGGATTGAGAGTTGGGAGGAGATGGTCGACAAATTATTTAATATTATTTTGATCACACAAAATCTTGAGTCGTCTTTGTGCATTTTTAAGCCTTATACAAGAGAGATGCTTAGATATTCCACGACGCGAAGACATGTACATGTGGATCTGAATAATACAATTCCCCGTCGGCACTCAAATGCCATTTACAATCTCAGCATAGCTCTCCTCCGATTAACTTTCCTACCACCCACAGTTTCGTCCACTAGTGCAGCACACGGACCCTTCCACCAGCCGCTTACCAGGTCATTCAGAAGGCAGGACCCGCAAACTCGAACTCAAATTCGAACTGGCCGCAGCCCTGAGCCTGTGCAAACGAGTTAATCCTGATGGACCCCATCAATCTATTCATATATTACTAGTAGAAGCATACCGATGCTCAAGCATTAAATATCAAGCCTCCGTCGGATCGATAGACCGCCGGTCTGGACAGCCCGTTCCGTACTGACTGAAACAGCATGACTCCTCGGCCGGGACGGGGCTGCTTGACACTGCAACGATGCTGGCGAGCGCAACAAGGATAGCGGAGATGGAGGTGAAGTTCATTTCTCGAATCTGAGCTTGTCATCGTCAGTCTAACATGCAAGGAGCATAGAAGGGCGGGCAAAGATACCCACGTAGATGATGTTGGGTAAATGATGCTTCAACAGGATTTGAATGACCATCCAGTCGTCTTTTGCTTGTCTTTATGCATTTTCCCAAGTGGCGTCCGGCCTGATACGAGAACGGATTCCTTATTTCACTACGCGGGAACGTACACTGGAAAGACAATAAGTAGCAAGACAATAGCCAAACTTTTCGAACTTTTCCTATACACACTCAGAAGCCTTTTCCATCCTCTGTTACGGTTCTGACTCCAGTCGCGGCCAACTGAGAGACTAACCTTATACGGGAGAACAAATACAAGAGCACAGCTTCGACGTCCCACGAGGCGAAGAAAGGGTCTCATGCACAGTGCACACGCACATGTGACACACTGCTCGGACACACAGTGACACACATACACCCGCACACACATGCATGCACATACATACGCATCTGCTTTCCTGGGAAAGACAGACATTTCATCTGGACACTCAATACCTTTTCCGTTACTTACTTATTGTCCCGACATTCTGGCTACAGACCTTTCCTGGAGCAGCAATCGCGAGCATTACAAGAATGTAGGGTCGCTCTTGGAATAGCTTCTGAGGCTCTGAGCGGCCAGTTCCATCAACTGCTGGCTGGAAAGGCCAGGAATTCGGCTGATAGCCATCCGCGAATCTTCTGATGCATTTCCAACAACACGCAGTGAGCGCTCGTTGGGTGAGCCACCTCCCAGTGGACGTTACGACAGGTCAGGATATCATAGTGAAATGGAGGCGAGTCGTTACTTGCATCGTCCCTCCGAGTCTGTGCTCACTGCTTTGCTATCCCAATCAACGGTATCAAGGGAGTTTGATGGAAGCCCTTGACCTATGCTCTTAGGTGCGGCTGAATTTGAATTGTATTTGCGTAAGGTCCGGGGCATACCACGCCAACAATGTTAATGCAGCGTCAGCGCTCAGACAGCTCGTGCACCTGAATGCACAGCAATAAGGTCAGTTTGGCGAGTGCTTAGCGCTTAGTTTCGGGACATCAAGTTGGCATCAAGTCGCGTTCGGGCACTTATCTTGAAGCAATACACATGGTCGCAAGATAGATGATGATAAGGGAAGCTGCGGTCTAAATGCAACGAGTTTTAGTACCACCTTCGCTAGCAATTCGCCAGTACCTACAAGCCCAATCTAATTATTGTTGGCCGTTCTGAATTTGGAACAGATGTGCAAGTCGAGAGTCGCTGTCCGTGCATGTAAGCGCCCATCCTCTTTCATAGTCAATCACACACTGAGTTCCTTTGCTCCAACAGCAGAGATCTGATATCATATTCACTGACTCTTGATAATTGAAAGACATGAACTCTGTCTATATCTCCGCCATTGTCGTCGCTACTGCCGCACTGGTCTCGGGCACCCCAGTTGCTGGTCCCGAAATGGACTGCATAGACTGTTGCCCATGCTGCGACCCCGAGGCCCCTGGGTGCTAAGACCGACCGCGATTGACAGTGCGGTAATGATAATCCTCGCTCACCGTTATTGTTTCCGCTCATTTTATCTATCCATTCTCAATCGTAGTAGCTGAGGATAATACCCTTAAGACTCTAATCCAGCTCAAACAGCAACACTTCTGATACACCCTCGCCAACGTTCTCGACCCGTAGATCTTTCTGTGACTGCAGCGTGATATACGCCCCGTCGCCTTCCTTCAGCTCCAGCGCCACCCCGCCTCCCCCGCCAACTCTGATCCTGGCGCCTTTAGAAGCACCCGCGTTGTATCCCGACGTCTGGACGACGTGGATGTAGCCCTTCGTCGCTCCCGCCGAGAACCGGTGCGGAAGGGCGGTGGCGGGCAAGAGGATAGTCGCGTAGAGCGTGAGCGGGGATTGCACGGGCGCGGGCCTGGCATCTTCGCGCTTGGACGAGACGCCTGGCGCGCCGATGGGGGCTACGACGCGCGCCCACTGGTCTTTCTTCTCCGTGTCCGTGAAGTGGCTAAGAAAGTAAATGGGGATGAGCGAGGGCGCTAGGAGCTATGAACATTGGAGGCGCGCTTACCGCGTGAAGTACGTGGGTGTCAGCCTAGACACAGACGGCACACTCAAAATCTGCATGAAGTGCACCTGCTCGGCGCAGTGTGCTTTCTCGCTGTGGCTGATTCCGGGCCGGCAGATGTGAGCTGGATGTCACCGCGCTTCAACACTTCCGTGTTGTCCATGGAGTCATTGCTATAAAAATGAACGGCTATGAGCTGCTAATCAAGTAAATGTGCATATGGACACACTGCTGGAGCTCTCCGCTGACGATGTACGAGAAGATCTCAAACTCCCCGTGCGAGTGCGTGCCGAAGCCGGGGCGGGGCGCGACGCGGTCCTCGTTGATGACACGGAGGGAGCCAAACGACGCGTGGTCGCTGTCTTGCTGTCCTGATTAGTGATTGGGATGCGGATTGGTACGACGCGTGTCGGGACGCGTCGGGACGCGTCAGCTTCATTGTAAGTACGCGACATTGAGCTGTGACTTCCGAGACCCGATTTCTGGCCTCCGAATTGAACTCCGACCACTAGTTGACCCACCGATCCCCAATGACGATCCCCTTACGCTATCCACACTCAACATTCCTCCAAGCGAAAGCAAGAACAGATCTGGAGACATCGTACTCGCAACAATCCCCCTTGATTGCTTCATTCAACCCATCCGGACCCTCGAAAATTACCTGCAATCTCACCATGCCAAGTTCAACCACAGCCGAGTTCTCGATCGCCAAGTCAAATCATCCCATGGGACAGCAGCTTGACGAGCTGGGTCCCCGCATTCTCACCTCGATCGAACCCCCAATTAAAGAGATAAACGGCGCTGTTAGAAAATACCTCAGTACCGGAGCTATCCCTGTCAACAAATCCAATCCTACAGAAAAGGACAAGCTTGCCGTCGACCTTGCAGTACGCGGTTGCATCATCATATGGTGCTCTCGAAATAACTTTCAGCACAACAGCAAATTGGATGCATGTTTCTCCAGCGCCTGGCCTGCTATATGGAAATGGCTGCAGTTCCTCGATGATCAATACTACCAATCTAGCAAATACGGACCAATGATGGCTGTGGAAGCCCAGGTCTTGATAGCTTTGACGCTCAGAAGCCTGTCGCGCTCAAATGCCCTTCGCTACCTAGTGACATCCACTCCAGGCGTTATCACCATGATAACTAGGCGTTGGATAACAGAGTGTCGCAACTCTAGGCTATTTGTTCGTGCCGGACAGCCTCGCCCATTCAATGCAGCGCTGATCATCCTTCTGCTTGATGATGGCAGTACGAGTAGGCCCACCAACTGTCTGCCCGATCTCATAGCCGCTTCAGGAGGCGAAAAAGCTGTGGCTACGTTGGCTATCGGGCATTTGAACACCGTGCTAGCAGAAAAACCCACGGATCTTTCAACGATTTCTCGCCAACTCACCCTTGTCGGAAATCTATCCCTCTCCAAAGTCCCGACACTATTGCTCGCTCTACTCAAGCAGGGCGTCATTCCATCAATGGTGAAGATGTTTGTGTGGCTTGCAGAACAATCTCCAAGTGTACCAGACGATGAAGCAACTGCTTGCCGCTGCGTCATGCTGTGCTGTCACACGCTACGCGCGGTGATGGTTTTGAATGGAATACCTTCGGTTATTCAAGCGCTCGAGTCAGGCATTATATCTGCTATTCTGAAATCCGCTCCTCGCATCGCACAACTGGACGAAATCAATTCTGCGGCCTGCTCGCGCCTTCTCTCCAATATACTATGTCAATTCCTCGTGCACAGAGCAGTTGTCCGCTCGGCAGCGAAAGCGCTGAAGATGGTAGAACGCTTGCATATTGAAGACGCGCTCGTGGCTCCGATTCGAGAAGCCTGGATAGTATTCAAAGACCTCGCCCAAGAGAGAATTGCTATGAAAGAATTTATTTCTCAAGCGGATATCCGCATTATCACGAACTGTAACCGCGCATCTGTGAGTCTATCTAATTTCTGTCTAAAAAACTCTCTAATATGCATCGATAATACTCAGTGCACCGTCGTCAAGCCCCACGATGATCTAATGCGCTGCAGTGGGTGTCTCTCAGTCGCCTATTGCGGAAAAGTATGCCAAAGGATGGACTGGCCTGTTCATAAACCATCATGTCAGAGGTTTCAAAAAGGTATTCTCGGTTAGTGATATGCAGCCGGGCGAGGATCTCAACATCCGCTGATTTTTGTGCGGGAATTTAGATAGACCCGGAGGGACAAAGTCCCAGCGAGATGCAACTCTCCTCATGACCATAGTATACACGGACGCTGAGAAGCACTCGGATCTCATGAAGGCGCTCCTCAAAGATGCATCTTTACAATCCCCTGAGTCGCAATTCGCTTTCAACATGGACTATACCAAGGTTCCCGTCAAAATCACGTTGATATCCATCGGCGAGCTGCGTGACAGCGACGACAAATTGGATGAATTAGTTGGGGCAGCTTACCAGAGCCACGGACAAATACCCGCGCGGGTAGAGGTGCAGCTAGGAGGCCATAGAGGTCCAGACACCTACCTTTTTCCAATATCGCTTTAGGGAGGCTTGCAGCTGGATTCCTTTCAATTTGTCGCTACTAGTATTCAGCGTCATTTTCTTCTTTCTTGGCACTCACGTCAAATTTTGACTAGACAGTTTTGGAAGACTTGACATTCTTGTGCATTCCGAGTCCCAGTAATTATCAGACTCCGTTGGCGAGCATGCATGATATCGCCCCAATTTTGCGAATCTTCGGTTTATATTGAATGTAGCAGCAGCAGCCCTATACTTATTCTCCGTTGGGTACAATAATATGTGTCGATGTCCTGCCTATTATAAGCACCGGCCTATCGTGGCCCAATCATTAAAGATCTGCCACCAATACCTGATCGTCTCTAAGGAGTCGAGAATGAGACTCAAATGACATCGCATCGAGTCCGGGAAGCTTTCCGGCGATCCCGGAAACAAGCCGATCGATTAAGAACACACAGTTCGAGTCAAGAAAATGGCCAACAAATGACTGCAAAGAGTAGATACAAATAACATAAATAGAGCTTTGTATCATACCTGAAATCTACCTCTTCTATCAATCTATTGAAACTACGCAGACCTCAATCTGGAGTTCTAGCAAACGTGAAAACTCGTGTATAGACTTGACTCTGCACGACTTACACTTCTTACCGTACGATTCGAAGCTCTGCGCTTGATCCTACATATTCGCTGCAAAGCAAAATAGTAAGAAGACACTACGTTACATATGAACGATCGCTATCTACTTAGTGGCATAGAATCTAACTGCGCCGTTCAATGCACACACGTGACCCCACAGCATCCTCAGCAACACACGCTTCGTTATCTCCATCGGAGACACCAAACTCATGCTAAGTAGCTTACATTATGTACTACGTGAATTACCGTATTCATAACACTGCAACCTTCTTTGCTATTCTTTCATTGGCCTCGTGGATCCCTAAATCTTTCTCGAAGAACCGTGCAAAAGATCTCTTTGACCAGATATCGTAGTGGCTGAGAATAACACCCCCAAGATAACCCGTCAGCAGTCATAGCAGAGCCTTCAGTAATAGTGCCGTCGCTCCCGTGCCATGCAATAGACCTGGTGGCAGCAGCGTTGGTAATCTTCGTCATAAGAGCGCTTACTGATTAGTGGTACAGGAGATGCTCTCAAGATAGTGCTGCTAGCAGGTTCGAAAATGCGAGGGCCGTGACTGGCAGAGCTTAGAGCGCAGAGGTTGCAAGGTATTGAGAAATCCCCAACCCACTGTAGGCGTGGCCTCTGCACCTGTTATCTTTGGCCCCAGTCACTTTGCATCGTTGAACTGGCCAATGTGCATATCTTGACGAATCGATGTCGTGGTTGCGCGACAGTCTCTAGAGCTCTCAAGAGTATATGCAGGTCAATTTCAGATCAGGTATACTAGTACTGTACTTTCTGATGAAGAACACGGCGCAGATTGGGAAACAAGTACATCTCTACAAGCCATGGTCAACAGGCGTGCTATAAACTTCACAGGTACGATCATTTCAGACGTACGATGCGCCCGCTAATCCAGCTCAAACAGCAACACTTCTGCTACACCCCCTCCAACGTTCTCGACCTGGAGATCTTTCTGCGACTGCAGCGTGATATACAACCCGTCACCTTCCTTCAGCTCCACCTCCTTCCCGCCTCCCCCGCCAACTCTGATCGCGGCGCCTTCCGACGCACCCGCGTTATATCCCGACGCTTGGACGACGTGAATGTAGCCCTTCGTCGCTCCCGCCGAGAACCGGTGCGGAAGGGCGGTGGCGGGCGAAAGTATAGTCGCGTAGAGCGTGAGCGGGGACTGCACGGGCGCGGGCCCTGCGTCTTCGCGCTTGGACGAGACGCCCGGCGCGCCGATGGGGGCTACGACGCGCGCCCACTGGTCTTTCTTCTCCGCGTCCGTGAAGTGACTAAGAAAGTAGATGGGGATGAGCGAGGGCGCTAGGAGCTATGGACATATGGACATTAGAGGTGCGCTTACCGAGTGAAGTAAGTGGGTGCCAGTCTCGACACAGTTGGCACACTCCAAATCTGCATGAAGTGCACCTGATCGGAGCCGTGTGCTTTCTCGCTGTGGCTGATTCCAGTGCCGGCTGATGTGAGCTGGATGTCTCCGCGCTTCAACACTTCTGTATTGTCCATGGAGTCATTACTGTGAAGATTGATATGCTATGAGCTGCTAATCAAGTAAACGAGCATATGTACGCACTGCTGGAGCTCTCCACTGATGATGTACGAGAAGATCTCAAACTCCCTGTGCGAGTGCGTGCCGAAGCCAGTGCGGGGCGCGACGCGGTCCTCGTTGATGACGCGGAGCGAGCCAAACGACGAGTGATTACTGTCTTGCTGCCTTGATTATTGATT